>PVKA01043358.1:0-16802 GCA_004027165.1 Ctenomys sociabilis | reverse complement strand
ACTCAGATATGCCAAAGAGAAACATAAAGTACTCCAAGTTTAAAAATTAAATTTATCTACTTAATGAGGAAAGAAGAAAATTATATGAGGTTAAGATCTATAAAGATTTAAACTATAGTTAATGATATCTTACTAGTATAATTTGTAAATTAAACTTTATCATAGGTGTTTATATACAGAGAAAATATATATAGCATTCAATACTACCTGTGGTTTCTAAAAACTACTAGGGGGCTGGGGTCATGAAATGAAGAGTAGTAGCTTCCTGTCAGTGGGACAAAATACTCAACACCTACAATTTAAACTTGGCTCATGTGTTCAGGAGATTCAATTCATGATTGGCCTGCTCCAAGGCAGAAACATAGTGTTTGGTGGTGAGGGAAGAGATATAGTACGTAAGGCTACATTTCCATGATTCACAAAGGCATATCAGGAAATGTGTTCTGCCCATTCTGTGTCCTCCAAGCCAAGCAACTTATTATATCAAGCTTACCATCAAAGAAACAATTCCCTGTAGATAGCTATCCCGTCACTCTTGGGGCTTAGAGCAATTCTCCCACATCCAGGAAAAAAAAATATGTTTAAAAATTTTACCAGGAAAAATTATCAAGAGATGTCATTTTTCCAAAAATGCTGTCAGGTAGGGTAGGAATCTTTCAGGTAAGAAACATGTTGGTCTGCTGATTTGTGTAGGTTCCTGCCATCCTAGTGAACACTTTCGTGAGTAGGGAACATTGGCTAATTTTCTATTTTTCATAGATAGACAGGCTTTTGGGATTAATATCTACTGCGTACTTGGTTAAAAGAATAAAATACCACTTTCCAACTGGTGAAAACAGTCAGCAAGCTAAGACAAAGAGAGACCTTGGAAGGTGAAAAGAAAAAAAAAGCACAGGGTGAAGCTTACTGGTATAGAAACGTACATTACAGCAAAAGTTTGACTCTACATTTCTTAGTCAACATTAGTGTTGGAAGGAGAATGAAGAATCTGATGATCTCCTTGTAGGTAGACTAGAAAATCTGTCTGCCTAAAGCTCTACCAGGTAAAAATGGTTGAAATCAGTAACATCCACAACATAAATGAATGATCTATCAATTACCAATGTTTGAGATGAGTAATTTCCTGATTTTGTCTGCACATTATCTTGAATGAAAGGAAATAAGGGAAAAATCTGAGTTATAACTGTAAAACAATGAACACTAGGAACACTTATGACATGAATTCAAGGCCTCCCTGCAAAGAGAAGAAAACAAGATGAATTATAATACCTTCCTTCATGTTATAGTTAAGTCCATTGAAGGTATTGTTCAGATATACTGAGTCACTTGGGTTGCTATTTTAAGAACTAATATCATCGATTATTATACATTAATAGTTTAATTTGCATAGATATATTATAGTAAATTCTGTGCTTATGAAATTGGCTTGAATGTATAATATTATTGTCAAAATAAAAATAGATTTAGATAATATTTTATAAGTTCGGGATATACACTTGAAATATACTTATTTTCTCAATTGAACAAATTGAATGTTTTGTGTTTCTAGGCACTCAAAAATTGATTTTTTTAAAGTACAGTTTTATATATAAAAAGATATAGAGGTCAACACAATAGATGTAACTTACAGATAGGGTTGTAAAACGTAGATATCAATTGAAGAGATGGTATTTTGCAGTTTGAGGCTGCTTAGATGCAGCAAAAGTTATATGCAAACCCTTAAGGCCCCACTTACTTACTGTGTGATCTTGGCAATGCACTACACACTTTTAAAATCCAGTGCCCTAATCTGTGAAATTAAAATCTGAGGGGCTTTTTTCCTAGTGTTAAGTGAATTAATGGAAAAACTAAACAAACACACTTTGCATGTTTCCATTGGTTAATAAAAGTTTGTCCATTGTAAAACCAGAAATATAAAAGTTGAAGTAGAGAGTAAAGCAAAGCCACCCTGAACAGCTCTTATTTTAGATCAGGAAAGTTCATACACATAAGACTTTCTGGACAATGAAATCTTTCCTACCTGGAATTATTCCTCCTTCCACCCCCTGTTTAAGTTTAGAAGTTCGTATATCATAATTTCACTTGAATTAAGGCAATGAAACTTCATCTTAAAATTTATGTGTATGAATTCAGCAAAATATTCCAATATAGTCCAGTAGTCCATAAAAGTACTGGGTTTTCCGCAGAACTAGCAATGTCAGAAGTTGTTGACTCGAGTCTTTTACAGCTCAGCATATTAATATGGCTTTAAGTATTATGCCTCATGTTTATTGTTCTCTGCTGAATGGTTAAGACCCAGAGAAAACAAGTCCTATATAAAACAAAATGTAACTTTCGTATCTCCCAAGGTCAGTCAAATACCCTCAGGATTTACCCTGAAACCCTGTACAGCAGTTTGTAGGTCTTTTATCAGTGTCAGCCATATGGATGAGTTACAGCCATTGCTTGACCAATTTGCTCTCTGTGAAATTCTGAGAGAATGTTTTCTCTCCATGTGACTCTCCTTAAGCACGTTCTACATCATTGATCACGCACCTACAATATTTGCATCGCAATAGAATACTCATCTGTGACAAAATTAAACAAAAAGGGGATATAAAAGGACCATTTTATGGTGAAAAAAAATATATATATAATACATATGCATATAAAAAGTAGTTAGAATAGATATACAGCCACTTTCTCTTTGTTCAATGAGAAGAAATATTTATACTAATAGTGTTTAGATATCATGTCTACATGTTGTGCTATGAATAACTACCATGAAGACAACAATAGGCAATATATTAATTATTGTAACTGACTTATTAGCCTGTTTTGAAGTTATCTAATTGCTACTTATTTATCAAAATTAATTTTAAAAAATAAATAAGATACCATTTGAAGATATACTCATAAGTGAAATAAACCAGACCCACATGTGTAAATATTGTATAGTCTCCCTAGTATATAAGAAAACAAAAGAACAAATAAAAAAAGAAACTATAGCTCAATTAAAAGGAAAGTGAAAATGAGTATTAGACAATGAAGAAAGGGCAAGCAAAAAGGCTAGGAAACATGACAGGGGAAAAGCCATACATTTATATGCACAAGATAGTTAAGGCAATGATCCTGAGAATCTTCAGCAGGTTTTTAAAACTAACTATTAATTGGTAGGATTCTCACCCTAACTATATATACTGATGCCTGTGAACTAAGCAAGAGCACTGAAGATAGCAATGTGTAATGTAGGGTCATGCTTGAAATTCCTGTCATTCTGGTCTTCTCAATACATGCTGATCTTCTAAATACATACTGCTTGTCATGACATACCAATTATTTCCATACTGTCTCTCAAGTAAATGTTTGTTTGTTTTTTTAAATAATGTAATAACTGAAAACAAGAGACAAGAAAAAAATGTCACAGGACTATCTTGCTACAATGCAGTATATGGTTAGATATCTAAATTTCTCTGTAAAAATATGCAATTGTTTATTCCTATTTTTTAAATATATTTTTTAACTTTTTTTTCTTCACATTCTGTAAGGCCTCAAGGTTTAACATATCAACACTTGATGGAAAATACCTGTTCCACGTTATGTCTAAGATGTTTGATATTCAGATGGATAGTGAGGTTAAAATCAACTTCCTATGTTATAGGGTAATAAGGATAAGCTTCTTGTCTGGAAGGTTAATGAGCACAGAGAGCAAATTGGTCAAGTAATGGCGAGACTCATCCACATGGCTGACACTGACAAAGGATCTACGAACTACAGTACAGGTTTTCAGGATATATCCTGAGGGGACTTGACTGATCTTATCAGATACAAAAGTTACATTTCTTGTTATATAGGTCTTGCTTTAACTGGGTCTTAACCATCAGCAGAAGAGTATAAAAGCAATGTGTAAAAATTAAAGCCATATTAATATGCTGAGCTGTAACAACTTCTAACATTGCCAGTGCTATGAAAAACCCACTAGTATCATGGATTACTGGACTATATCAGAATATTTTGCTGAATTCATGCACCTACAATATTTAAATGACAATGGAATACCCATCTTTGACAAAAATAAACAAAAAAGGGATACAAAGGGAGGACTATTTTGTATCTGTATATACAAAGTAGGACAGGTATACAGCTACTTTCTCTTAGTTCAGTGAGAAGAAAGACTTGTACTAATAGTGTTTGGACAGGATATCATGTCTGCATCTTATACAATGAAAAACCACTAAGACAACAATATGCAATGTATTAATTATTGAAACTGTCCTACTAATCAGTTTTGAAACTGTCTCATTGCTATTTGGTTTTTTGTTGTTGTTGTTGTTGTTTTTGTTTTAATAAGGCTCTTTTATTCTTCCACTATGTATTTAGTGCAGGGTTTGCAGAGTCCACTGGGTCTCACTACACAGATCAGACTTGTAGTAATTCTCCTGTTTTATTTTTGTTTTGTTTTGTTTTTTAATAATTTTATTGAGAAACAAATAGCATTGAGACAGTTTCAAAACCAATTAGTAGGACAGTCAATAATTAGCACACTGCTTATTGAGGTCTTACTGGTTATCCATTGTACAAGATGCAGAGATGATATCCTGTCCACAAACACTATTAGAACAAATCTTTCTTCTCATTGAATTAAGAGAAAGTAGCTGTGTATCTATCCTACTTTGAATGCACAGATACAAAATTGCTGTTCATTTGTATCCCTTTTTTGTTTAGTTTTGTCAGAGAAGGGTATTCCATTGCTATTTGTTTCTCAATAAGATTATTAAAAATAATAATAACAAATAAAATAAAATTCATATTGGGCTGGCCAAGTAGCTTGGAGGACTAAAGCACCTGCAAGCAGGGGCTAGTGTTTGATTGTTGGGCCTGCCGTGCCAGCCCTGCCCTCAGGGCACTCTAGGACAGCAACTGAGACTGGACAAGGCACCTGTAATTACAGCTCTTGGGTGTCCATAAGCAGGCGGATCACTACAAGTCTGATCTAGTAGTGAGACTCTGAACAGCCTGTAGACCCTTTAAATACATAAATAAATAAAATTCATATATCTGGTTACTGTGTGGTAGGCTGCATATTACTCCCAAAAGCTGGCTGTGCCATAAGGTCTAGAACCTGTAAATGTGTTATCGTGTAAAGCACAAAGGTCTATGCAGAAGCAATTAAATTAAGAATGTTGAGATGGGAGCTTGCCCTCCAATACCCAGGTGGGGGCAGTCTAATCACTTGGTCTTTAAAATAAAAGACTGCCAGACTGTAGGTCAAAAATGGTTCAAGAAGGAGCAGCCAAAGCATCATGGGCTCAATCTGCCATGGCTGACTTTGAAGATGGAAACAGGGAGTCACAGTCCAGCAGCCTCTACAGACTGGGAATAGTCCGTAGACAGTGGCCAGGGTTACAACCTGTGCCATAGGAACTGTATTCTGATAACAGAATGAAAAGGAAACAATCCACCCTTTAGCGCCTCCAGAGAATACCACCCTACCTATTCCTTGATTTTAACCCACTGAAACCTAGACTCTAAGATAATAAAAGTCTGTATTATTTAAGAATTGGGAAGGATTTGGTTTTGGATGAGGCCAAAAGGAAACATGGTCTTCATCCTTCAGTTTAGGTGGTGATTTCTAGGTTTCTACAATCTGCCTTTGTCTACGGAAGAGGGGCCTTCAGACAACCTGATAACAAGATTTATAATTCGGAATTTGAAAATGCTTCATCCATTTGGATATCTAGAGGATATAAAAGTCAGCCACATGTGTGGTATGTGATGAACCCCAGTAAAATTCTGGACCCCAAAGCTTGGCTGAGTTGATAAAATATTGTGCATGTTGTCATATATGGTTGCTTTGAGGTGGTGACACCATTCGTGACTCCAGTGTAAGCCTATGACAGAAGCTCTGTGTTTGAACCCCTCTTTCATGGGCTGTCACCTTCTTTCTGGTTTTAGTGAAAGATACCCTATATCCTTTCCCTGTAGCTCTCAATAGTATAATGGCTTTTTGGTCAAACTGGAATAGTCATGGTGACCTTGCAGCTGGCTAGTCTAAAGAGACAGTGACCCAAGAACTCCTGAGCTCATAGCCAGTGCCTAAAATGAGGCAGTCTGTGGGACTTTGCAGTTTGATAACATTGTATTTTTGTGCTTCCTTGTTACAGCAGTAACAGGAAAGTAATACAAAAGCTGATGGTCAAATAATCTACTAATGGTAGCATGTCACCTTAACTTGATATGGTGAGTTGGAAAGGAAAATATGCCTGGACAGGAGGGGAAGGAAACTAGAAGAGCGAGTATGTTGGCCTGAGTGAGAAACTGAAGTCCACACAAACAGGATGCAGCACAGAGGGAGGAACTACTGCAACAGCCTTTAGTCATCAATCAGAAGAGCTCCCAGGCAGTGCCCAGATAGTTATAATATCCATCTGGGTATCCCTGTAGACCACATCCAGAGCCTCCTTTCCAAGCCTTCTTAGCAGCTAAGAAAATTCTCCTGGCTACAATTTATTGGTGAATAAACCTCAGTCTCACTGTCATGAATCTAACAGATCTGCTTTCTAAGAATTCATCTTAAAATACGATTTGATGGTAGATAAGGACTTTGTTTTTTGATGTATGGTCTCTTACATTATCCTCGGCTGAATATATTATACAGCCATCATGAACCCCTTACCTTGGACACCGTGGAAGCTCTGGATAAATCAGAGGATAAGTCAATTGGAATGTCTTTTTAAAATCACAATGAATTTACACTTTTTAAGAACTCCATTTCCATCTTTTTGACACATATGAAAATATTTCAAGCAATCAAACATGAAAGTGCTTCTTCAAAAATTCAGCTAAGCTGCATTCTCATACAGTATTCAAAAAGCAAAAAATATGCCTCATCCAAGTTGGGAACAAGTTGTTTTCCCATAAACTCAGTCAAGAGAGAAGAATTTTCTGGGTTCCAGGGCAGAAGCCCAGTGTAAACCACTGCTGTCAAACTTGCCTCCCTGAACTGTGCTCTCACCCATGCCATGTCCTAATGGTACCAGAGTTCACATGACCTTGATTTCTAGCCCCAGAGTGAAGGATTCTGCTCCACCACTGCCAAAATTTTATTTATGTCCTTTCCTCTAGAGTGAGGAGCACCTGATTATAAGATTACGTATCAGTTGCAAAAATCAGATGAACACATTGTTGGTCATTACCTGAATCATGCCAGGCAAATTTAGAGATAACAGCTTAACCTAATCAAGAATTGCTTAACTCCAACAATTTTCAAAGAAAAAAGGAGATCTCTTAGAATTTGTGAGAGTAAATCCAATAAGGCAGCTGCTCCCAGAGCATTTTTGAAAACACCACTTCGGTTTTTAGTCCCTTCTTGGGGTCCTAGGGGAATCAAAAAATCTGAGTGACAAATTAACCCAACACGTTATTTTTGGCTTGAGCAGTTTTGGATTAAACTGTGGCTATCAAGGCTGCTTTTGGGAGTTGTTTTGGCTCTTTTAAGCACAGTGAGTTTTAAGAGCTAATACACATTTTAAACAGAGCTTCACAGTTTGCCACAAGTGATAGAGGTACTTGTCAGTGCCACTTATGTACCACGTAAAATTTGATCAGATGCCATCTCGGAGTCAAGCCTCAGTTTATTCTTCCCAGTGTTGGAGACCACAGAAAGAGGAGTAGGATAATTGAAGGCCTTGTACCACCTGTTTTTAGGGTAAATATGTTAGGAAAGCAGTTGAAAGGAAAGGCTAGTTACCCCGTGAGTGGGATTCTGGGCACTCTGGTTCGCACTGGCCACTCTGCTTCACACTGTCTCCACTGACTCGCTTGTGCTCATCTTCCACATCTAAGCAATCTCTAGGACTTTGGTAGCTGCTTCTACAATGGCTCTCAAATCCATCACTCCCTTAGCCAGTGTCCAATAACTCTTGTAACTAAGAGACTGTATCAGTCTTTTATTTGATTTCTCTCAGCTGCAATTTATATCATGCCCCATTGTCCACTTGATCCTTCTACTGCTCATCCCAAATCTCTAACACATATAACCTTCAGACCTGTGCAAACTCTATGATGTGGCATATATGGTCTTTCAATTCAGGACTTTAACCTCTCAGCTGTTTTGTTCTAGTCTTACACAAATTTACTTACTGCTCCCTAGATACCTCTTGAGTCTTATGCTATTACCTTTCCTGGAACTTGACATTCTTCTTTTTTCCTCTCACCCAAATCCTCTGGCTCAACCACGAAGTCTCCCCTGTCCTGAGACTACACACTCTTTCCTTAGTGGTCATGTAGCAAATCAGAACACATTTTTCATCTAGTGTCAATCCCTTTCTCCTTTATCTAATAATTTACTAAATTATGAACTCAGAGACTATAAAATTATTATCTGACATAACTCAAGAACCATCATAAGAGCCTGGAACATAACACAAATACCATGAATATTGAAGGAATCGATCTGTCATGCTGGCTTTCTCATTTCCTAACCTATTTTTTTTAATCTAGAGAGACCATATGGTGAGAAGTTAAGAATTCATCCTTTGGGAACCAAGCTACCTGGATTGAAATCTCTTCTCTGCCCCCAATGGCTGTGTGATGTTGAGAGAGTTATGAGATGAGAATGAAAGTATAAATTTCATGTGGTAGAGCAAAGCATTTCACGATGCTACCCAACATGCAATAAACGTTTAATAAAAGTTAACAAGTTCATTTGGCTAAATTTTGCACAAGCCATGATCACTGGAGGGCAAAGGGCATGGGATCCATTGTTGCAGTGCTTTGTTTGGAATGAATAGGGAATGAGAGCCCCTAAGCAGAAAGGAGCTGGAAGATTCTACAGTTCATGAAGACAGTAAGGCAGGATGAAGGAGGCCACCAAGACAGAAAAGAGTAGGCAGCCCCAGAGACCCAGATGGGCACAGACCAGCAAGGAATTTTAAAAGCCCACCGGAGCAGCAAGCGAGCAGCATGGGCCCTGGACAAACTGAGCTTGCTGTCTGCTCTAACTGTGCTTTCCTAGAAGCTCAGGCAATACACAACCAAAACCAAAACCCACATAGTAGTCCAAACAACTAATTTGAAGACAACATTGTGCAATATAACAGCCATGGTTGAATTGCTATTATTTTGTTTAGTGAAATTCTAAACAGAATTGTTTAGTAAAATTAGTATGATTTCTAATTTTTTAAATATTTTTATTCTCTTTAAAAAAGAAAAAGAAAAATCCAAAACCTTAATCTGACTTCACTCTTCTAAATGCAGTGATATAGATTCACCTTCTCATGCTGACAAAAAGGGACTGCATGCATTCCTCACATCCCCTGGCTAATCGCAGCACTGACAGGTGAGCAGCCATCTCAGTATTCTACATCTCATCTTGCATTGTTTTTAGCTTCCAGTGTTATATTTCATCCATGTAGGAAATGCATGAGCTGGAGTAGTGCAACACAAAATGGCAATTTCTACACTCTCCCTTCAGTGCCCTGCTCATTTTCTTCTCACAAAGCATGCAAAGCACTTAAAATTATTACTTTATGCCTGAGTCACAGCATTGTGAATGCCTATAAAAACCATTTCCATGTTAATTCTCTGACACAATATTCTTAAATATTCCTCCTCATAATTTGTATATAATTTAATCAGAAAAGTGTCTTTTTCTTGAGCCCACTGGAGTAAATAGATGAAATAAGGAAAATACATGCAATAAGGAAAATAAAATAATTGCTAGGTAAGTACATGATTTGCAGTTGAAAGCTGAGAGCTTAGTTCACTGACCTCTTTGCTATACAATATCTAGTTTTGCTTTCTTTTCCTCCTGGACATAGCTTTCATGTTCCTCGGGCTGAGTATTACCCTATGCAACCAAATGAAATTACCATTTTTAATGTTTTTCTTATTGATATCACTGGTTAATTCAGAAAGAATAAAAGTAATGTTGAAGGCCGTTCAGGCTTAACATGCCAAGCAAATTCACTGTGACTTTTTTCCAAGTTCATTTCTACCTCCAAAAGAGCCATTTGTGGTGTTAAATGATGCAGTGATGTCCAGGGTGGTCACAAATCAATCCCAAGTCAACTGATCACTCAACCTGCTAAGGAGAATATGGACCTAAAGTTGAATAACCTACTGAAAGAGGACTAAGAGGATGTGCAGCCTGGGAGGTCCACAGGCAAGAGGCTTCACAGCCTGCAGAAAATATACAAGGAGGCTGCAGCCTGTCACTTGCCTGCCAGTAAGGTCTGGAAGTCCTTCATCAACATTCTCAACAAAGACTATGACTCGAAAAGGATTAAGTCATTGTTCCACAGGTCAAAGAGTAAGAATGTGGACACAGGGAATCTCTAATCATTTTAATATATAAAAGGAATACTTGGGAGGTCCTGAGATATGTGATTGACTCTTATCAGAGGTGAACATTGCTAAATAGGAAACCACTGAGTCCTAAGTGGTAACCAGAAGTCAGCCACAGAACATGAGGTTCAAGCTGTGAAACATTTAGTCTGAGAAGGTGAGATTTTTTTTTTTATTCATGTAAAAGAAATTAGACCAACAGGTTGGCAGAAGTGCTTTTACTGTTGCATGTGCCTCTCCTTCTGCCCAGCCGGGAGACTCAAGTCTTCACAAAATCAAAGGCTCCATTTTCACCATGGAGCAGTGGAGACACAAGAATGAATAACAAGTCTTTATTGTACAATGGTGTTAGATAAATAACAACTTTACAATACAAGAATATAGGATCTGCTTCCATAAATATACTTCATATCCTTTATAGATAGGATTTCAAACGAGTGCATAGCATTCCACACAGTGCCCAGGGATGATTACCAGTTCAGAGTCCTTACCTTGGAAGAGAATTGAGATATGGAGCATCCCTTAAATAGGTCAGCCCCTGTTAGTAGTTCATTAGTACTAGTGGACAGCTTGCCTTAGGGCATTCATGCCAAGTTACCAAAAAAATATTTCTTACACTAGCATTCCAACATCCTTCAATGCCCAAACATGTACACACAGAATTAAAACAAAGACAACTAGACAGAAGAGACAGCAGAATCACAGAACTGATCTGACTACTGAAGGAGCAATCAGCACACATTAGGATGGATGAAGCCATTTTTGTGCATGGAAAAGAAATCACAAATCAGTTGTTTGCAGTTATTCCTGGGCAAAGGGGTTGTTAGAGCTACCACATTAGACACTAGAAGTCTAACTTTAAGAAGCTCCACCCATGGCAAAGCCAAAAATTTGAAGTTTCAGGTAACCACTAGCTTGAATAATGCATCAGTGTTTTGTGGTTTAAATAGAAGCAGTTGTTGCTGTGTTGTTTGATTAGGCAAATGGCTTGTTTTATTTAAGTGCTTTTGCTATCTTAGATGACAACTGTTGGTGTTTTAGAATTTTTGGATGGCTTTTGGTTTGGAGGGTTTTAACACAGCTATTTTCAGGCCAGTTTAGTTGTAACTAATAAAAGTAGTTGGATTCATCTCCATGGCAATTGGAAATGGAAAATGTTTATTGGATTCATTTTAGAATATTTTAGCAATAAGATAGTTACATTATGTGAATGAAACTGTAATGCAATCAATTTTACTTTCAGCATTGGGTTAATTAAAGTACCACATCATAACAAAAATCAAGTTGCCCGCAGAACCGTGAGTACATAAAAACTCATTTATACCACTATATTTGTTTTTAACAGTACAATAGAAAAACTTACTATAACATAATTTTATTAGATCTCTATATCTAAAGAAATTAATAATACATAAAACTTCAAATTAAAACCGTAGTGATAGACTTACACAAGCCAGAATTTGATAATGCTAAAATCTAGTCTTGTTGTTCTTCACATGACTATGTTGAATATGTTTTCCACACCCAGTTGTCATCTAAAGTGTTGAATTTGATCTCATATCTAATAATATTTAAGTCCCAAAGCATTATTACTTAAAAAATAAAGCTGAACAACTATTCAAAATCCTCAAATGTATTTTCCATTACTTTTTCTTTGTAGTTCAGTTCAAGAGAGATTAAATAATTTTTTTCAGAGGTGCTTCTGGAATTAGCTTGCATATTTGTGTTGGCCATTTGGTACGCGTCTAGTACACACATGCAGTCTCAATGATGTATTTGTACTATTTTGCAGGTTGTCACTTGTAGTCTAGTTCAATGTCTGTTTAATATGGAAAAATAAATGTAGGGTAAACAATTGGGCCATTTTTGAAAACTTAAATTTGTGCAATATCTTTGAAGAATTCATTTAATATGTAAAAGTGATTTGGTTTAATTTACTATCAAAGCCTACTGAATTATTTTCAATGTGGGCATGTTTATTTTTAGGCGAAAAGTGTTTGGAAAAGATTGATTTTTGTAAATTAGATCATGTGAGAATTCAGATTTGCTGCTAGACCATGACATTTGGGCTTGCCTTTGGTTAATGATATCAAAGAAGATTTTCTGGCATGCAGAGGTCTTATCAAGCTCTCTGAAACAAAATAAAGAACTCAAATTGTCGTTCAAATATTGATTAGCACAAAAGTCTCCTAGCTCTCAGAACTGCCTTGGCTTTCTGACCTCTACATTTTTCTTTTATTTCTGCCCCTCTCCTATTGCTATTTATCCTTACTAGACATGGACTGCTTTCAAGTTATGACTACACTTGTCCATGCTTAAGAGTGTTTTCAACTACATTTATAGCAGAGCAGTATTAAGGTGATTCAGAACACTGAATAACACACAGAAATGTCGTCAAGCACTGTAAGGAGTATACGAGTACAAGTAAGATAAGATACAGCGTGATCTTCATTCTGATTTGAGAGAAAATGCTAATGAACATAGGATGCAGGATAATGTATATAAAGGCAAACTATTTGGTCTAAACTATACGGAAATCAATTATGGAATTATATGCAGGAAACCCAATTTGGAAAAAACTCCAACAAAAGAATTAATAGCTACCTCTAAAGAGGATATTGATAAAAAATAGAGATTAGAAATATGACAGATTCCTTGAATGAGCAATACAGGAAAGAAGCAGTCAAAGAGACATAGAAGAACTTAAAATCTCAATCACGAGTCTACAAAATTGTCTGAGTGAAAGCAAAGACAGAGTTTCCGATCTGGAAGACGCCGGTGCAGCTAGGAAAAATGGGAGCAAAGATTTCTTAAAAACAATGAGGATGCAAGAATCCGTCACCTGCAAGATGATATCAAGATGAACAATGTGAGATTAATAGGCATCAATTAGAAAAATAGGAGTCAATACAAATGATATAAAAAGAATATGGGCAGAGGGAATAACAGAAAACATCCAAAATATGAGGAAACAATCTAACATTCAAGTAACCAAAGCATTCAGAATGCCAAATAACTTCAAACACACTAAAAACACACAGAGACATATAAAAGTCAAGATCCCACAAATAACAGAAGAATAATATACTGAAAGCTGCTAGACAAAAGAAGCAGATAAGATTCAAAGGAAAACAAATCAGAATTACAGCTGACTTCTCTTCACAAACAATGAAGGCAAGGAGAGCATGGAGCAGAGTTCTTCAACTCCTCTATGAAAACAAATTCCAGCCCAGACTGGAATTTCAAGTTTGACAGAGAAGTGAAATACTTCCATGACAAACAACAACTGAAGAATTTCATGATGACAAAACCATCCTTACACAGGCTACTGAAAGATGTTCTAGAGGGACCACAATGACCAGAACTCCAAGAATGAGAACAGAAGGAATCCACTAAATAGGGAAAACAATTAAAAACAGGACAAAAAGGAGTAAACAACAGCAGGTAAATATCATGACGATCATAAGTCAGCACCTTTCAGTTATAACCATCAATGTAAGAGGAATCAATTCACTAATTAAGAGAAATAGACTGGCACAGTGGGTTATGAAACAAAAGCCAACAACATGCTATATACAAGAAACACACTTAACTCAAAAAGACATTCATAGGCTTAAAGTCAAAGGATGGAAAACAATACTACATGCCCCAGTACTTCAGAAAAAGCTGGAGTAGCGATTTTGTTCTCAGACACTCTCAACTTCAAACCAAGAATGATCAAATGACACAAAAACGGCCACTATATATTGGTTAGGGGAAACATTCAAGAGGAAGACGTAGCACTCATAAATATCTATGCACCAAATGCAGGAGCACAAATCTTAATGGACATCAAAAATCTGATATCCAAGACCACAATCTTAACAGGAGACCTTAAGAACCCCTTATCTCAAAAAGATTGTTCAACCAGACAAAAAATTAGCAAGGAAGTAGCAGAACTGAACCAGAGCTTAGAACTAATGGACCTAGGGGGCATATACAGAGTGTTCCACCCAACCACAGCTGAAAACACATTTTTTTCAGGTGAACAAATAGACAATGTACTAGTGCATAGGTCCTGCTTAACTGTCTGCAAGAAAACAGAAATTATCCCATGCATATTATCCGACCACAGTTCAATGAAACTGGAAAAAAAACAAAAAAAAAACCCAGAAAACAACGCTAAATTCATGGAAATTAAACAACACGCTACTCAGCAATAAATGGGTCACATGAAATTAAACAAGAAATTCGACAAATCTATAATTCAATGAAAATTCAACCACAGCTTATTTTAATTTATGGAATGTGATGAAAGCAGTTCAGAGGGAAAATCATAGCTGTGAACTCAAACATTAGGAAAGCAGAATGAAAACAAATAAACACCCTAATGTTGCACCTCCGACATCTAGAAGAGGAAGAGCAAACCAAAGTCACAGCTCAAAGACAGGAAGAAATCATAAAGATTAGAGCAGAAATTAATTCAATTGAGAAGAAGAAAACAATTCAAAGAATCAATGAATCAAAAAGCTGGTTCTTTGAAAGCCTGAAAAAAGTCAATAAGCCCCAAGCTAACCACAACAAAAAGAGGAAAGAAAAAATTCAAATATAAGCAATAAAGAATGAAAAGAGTGAATCACCACAAACCCAATGGAAATTCAGAAGATTATCAATAGCTACTTCAAGAATCTTTACGCTCACAGACTAGAAGACACAGAAGAAATGGATGGATTCCTTGAAAGGTACAGATTACCAAAACTGAATCAAGAAGATAGAACTCTCAGTAAGCCAATAATAGCCAACGAGGTACGAAACATAATAAAAAGCCTGATGTTAAAGAAAAGTCCAGGTCCTGATGGATTCACAGTTGAATTCTACAAGAAATTTATAGAAGATATCAACCCTACACTCCTCAAACTCTTCAATGTATTGAAAAGGAAGCAGTCCTCCCAAAATCATTTCTGCAGGCAAGTATTATACTGATTCCAAAACCAGGGAAAGACACAACTAAAAAACAGAACTGCAGGTCATTCTCCCTCATGAACATAGATGCAAAAATCCTCAATGAAACTTTAGCAAATACAGCAAATCATCAAGAAGATCATACACCATGACCAGGTAGGATTCATCCCAGGGATGCAAGGATGGTTCGATATTCGAAAATCTATAAATGTAATACACTATATTACTAGACTAAAATCTAAAAACCACATGATCATCTCAATCGATGCAGAAAAAGCTTTTGAAGAAGTCCAACACTCATTCATCTTCAAAGTCCTACAGAAAATTGGAATGGAAGGCCTCTACATCAATTTGATAAAAGCCATCTATGACAACCCAACAGCTAATATAATTTTATATGGGGAAAACTGAAATCTTTTACCCTTAGATCAGGGACAACACAAGGATGTCCTCTATCACTGCTCCTATTCAATATAGTTTTGCAATCATTAGCTTCAGCAATTAGACAAGAGGGAGAAATAAGAATAAGTAAAGAAAAAGTTAAATTATCACTATTTGTAGATGACCTGATACTTTACTTGAAGAGCACGAAAACTCCATCAAGAAGCTAATAGAACTGATACACAAATTCAGTAGCATAGTAGGATACAAAGTCAATACTCAAAAGTCAATAGCATTCCTCGACACAGATAACAAATACACTGAGAGGGAAAGTATAGAAACAATACATTTTACCATAGCACCACAGAAAATGAAATACCTTGGAATTCACTGAACCAAGGAAATCAAAGATCTGTCCATGGAAAATTACAACACCCTAAGAAAAGAGATCGTAGAGGATTTCAGAAAATATAAAGAGATTCTCTGCTCATGGATAGGAAGAACCAACATTGTGAAGAGGGCCATACTCCCAAAACTGTTGTACAGATTTAATACAATCCTTATCAAACTGCCTCCAACATACATCCCAGACACAGGGAAATTGTTTCTACAATTTATATGGAACCAGAAAAGACCTAGAATAGCAAAAGTAATCCTGGCCAACAAAGACATGGCAGGAGGTATCACAATTCCTGACTTGAAATTATACTACAAAGCCACTGTGATAAAATCAACATGGTACTGGCAACGAAATAGACCTGAGGATCAATGAAATAAATTAAAAGATGCAGAGGCCTGCATGAACACAAACAGTGACCTGATCCTTGACAAAGGGGCCAGACATACTTACTGGAAGAAAGATAGCCTCTTTAACAAATGGTGCTGGAAAAACTGGCTTTCTACATGCCGAAAACTAAAACTTGATCCAGCTCTATCACCATGCACTAAGTTAAAGTCAAAATGGATTAAAGATCTAAACATTAAAACAGAAACACTCAATCTCCTGGAAGAGAAAGTAGGAGGAACTCTTGAAGACATAGGGGTAGGTAAAGAGTTCGTGAACAAGCATATATTCACACAGGAAGCACTTGAAAGAATCAACAACTGGAATCAATTCTTCTTCTTTTTTTTTTTTTTTTTTTTTTTTTTTTTTT
>PVKA01043357.1:0-16823 GCA_004027165.1 Ctenomys sociabilis | reverse complement strand
AAAAAAAAAAAAAAAAAAAAAAAAAAAAAAAAAAAAAAAAAAAAAAAAAAAAAAAAAAAAAAAAAAAAAAAAAAAAAAAAAAAAAAACTACCAACAAAGAAAAGTCTAGGTCCTGATAGATTGAGAGCAGAATTCTACAAGAAATTTACAGAAGGTATAATCACTTTACTCTCAAACTCTTCAACTACATTGGAAATGAAGCAATCCTCCCAAAATCATTTCTGAAGGTAAGTATCTTACTGAGAGCAAAACCAGGGAAAGATGCAACTAAAAAAGAGAACTGTAGGCCAAACTCCCTCATGAACATTGACGCAAAAATCCTCAATAAAATCCTAGCAAATAGAATACAGCAAATCATCAAGAAAATCATACATTATGACCACATAGGACTCATCCCAGGGATGCACGGATGTTTCAGTATTTGCAGATGTATAAATATAATACACTATATAAATAGAGTAAAAACTAAAACCACATGATCATCTCAACTGATGCAGAAAAGGCTTTTGATAAAATCCAACACTCATTCATGTTCAAAGTGCTACAGGATATTTTAGTGGACGACCTCTACTTCAATCTGATAAAAGAAATCAAGAAATCTACGACAACCCTGGGGCTAATGTAATTCTTAATGGGGAAAAACTGAAATCTTATACTCTCTGATCTGGTACAAGACAAGGATGTCCTCTATCACCCATCCTATTCAATATAGTTCTGGAATCATTAGCTAGAGACATTAGATAAGAGACAAAAATTAAAAGGAATAAGAATAGGTAAAGAAGGTAACTTATCATTATTTGTACATGACATGATACTTTACTTGAAAGATCCAAAAACTCCACCAAGAAGCTACTAAAATTGATACACAAATTCAGTAGCATAGCAGCATACAAAGTCAATAGCCAAAAGTCAACAGCATTCCTCTACACAGATATCAAACACACTGAGATGAAAATTAGAGAAACAATACCTTTTACAATACCACCATGGAAAATGAAATACCTTAGAATTAATCTAACTAAAAAAAATCAAAGATCTTTTTATGGAAAATTACGGTACTCTGAACAAAGAGATTGTAGACAATTTCAGAAAAAATGGAAAGATATTCCATGCCCCTGGATAGGAAGAACCAACATCAAGAAGATGACCGTACTCCTAAAATTGTTGTACAGATTTAGCACAATCCGTATCAAACTACCACCAACGTACATCCCAGACCTAGAGAAATCACTCTGAAACTTAATTTGGAACCAGAAAATACCTAGAATAGCAAAGGCAATCCTGGGCAACAAACACGAGACATGAGGTATTATAATTCCTGACTTGAAATTATAGTACAAGGCTCCTGTGATAAAATCAGTATGGTACTGTCAATGAAATAGACTTGAGAATCAATGGAATAGAACAGAAATTGCAGAAACCTCTACGAACACACTCAGCCACCTGATCTTCAACAAAGGGGCCAAACCAGCTCACTGGAAGAAAGATAGCCTCTTTAACAACTGGTGCTGGAACTGGCTCTCTACATCCTGAAAACTACAACTTGACCCAGGTCTATCACCATGCACTAAGCTAAAGTAAAAATGGATTAAAAATCTAAACATTAAAACAGAAACGCTAAATCTCCTGGAAGAGAAAGTAGGAGGAACTCTGGAAGACATAGGGGTAGGTAAAGAGTTCATGAACAAACATATATTCGAATAGGAAACACTTTAAAGAATCACCAACTGGGATCAACTCTTTTTGAGGAGCTTCTGCATGTCAAAAGAAATTGTCAACAGAGTGAAAAGACAACTCACAAATTTTGAAAAAATCCTAACTAATAAACAATCAGACAAAGGTCTGCTGTCTCAAATACATAAAGAACTAAGATATATCAGAGCCCTCAACTTTAAAGACCCAATTCAGAAATAGGCATCTGCGATGAACACACACTTCTCAGTGGACGAAATTCAAGAAGCGAATAAATATATGAAAATATGCTCCACATCACTAGCCATCCATGAAATGCAAATTAAAACAACACTGAGATACCATCTCACTCCAGAAAGAATGGCTATCATAAAGAAATCTACCAATAACAAATGTTGGAGAGGCTGTGGGGAAAAAGGAACACTTCTCCGCTACTGATGGGAATGTAGACTAGCACAACCATTATGGAAATCAGTGTGGAGACTCTTATAAAACCAGGACAGGAAATCCCATTCAAACCAGCTACCCCCTACTGGGAATTTTGCCAGAGGAACTGGAAACATCATATCATAGTGATATATGTGTACCCATGTTTATAGCATCTCAATTTGTGATAGCAAAATCTTGGAAACAACCAAGATGCCCGTCACCTGAGGAATGGATGAAAAATATGTGGTATTTTTATACAAGGGAGTATTATTCAGCTATAAAGAATAATAAACTCAAAACTGTCATATTTATTTATTTATTTTGAATATTAGATACACATCTTTAATTTTTTCTAATAAAGCCATTTATTTATTTATTTATTTATTTATTTATTTATTTATTTATTTATTTATTTATTTTGTAGAACCAGGGATTGAACTCAGGCCCTTGTGCTTGCCAGGGAAGTGCTTATTCCACTGAGCCAGCTCCCTGCCCCCTAAAGCTGTCATATTTAAGTGGATGCCACTTGAAGATATACTCATAAGTGAAGTAAACCAGACCCACATGTGTAAATATTATATAGTCTCCCTAGTATAAGATGTCAAAAGAAGAAATACAAATAGAAAGGTAAAACACAATTAAAAGTAAAGTGAGAATTTGAGGACTAGACAACAGAGGGAGGGCAAGGAAAAAAGCTAGGAAACATGACAGGCGAAGAGCCATACATTTATATGTACAAGATGAGTAAGGCAATGGTCCTGAGAAACATCAGCAGGTTTTTGAAACTAACAGTTAATTGGTAGGATTTTCACCCTGACTAAATAAATATGCTGATACCTGTGAACTAAGCAACCGCAGTGAAGATTGCAACATGTAATAGTAGGGCCATGCTTGGAATGCCTTTCATTCTGGTCTTCTAAATGCGTACTTCTTGTCATGACATACAAGAGACAAGAAAAGAAGAGGACATACATTACTAACATTAGAAATGAAAGGAAGGGATATCATTACAAATCACGTGGAGTCTAACATGACAATAAAAGAATATCATGATGATCTCTATGCCCACCAATTTGATAACATGAACTAATTTCTTTAAATATATAATTTTGCCAAACCTCACACCAGAAAAAAATTTCAACCTGCATAGCACTAAATAAATGACATAAATGATTAATAACCTCCCCAAAGAGACGTCACTAAGCCTGCATGGGTTCACCAATAAATTCTACAGAATGCTCAGTTCTGCACAATCTGTATCAGCTGTTAGAACCAGAGCAAATACTTTCTGACTCATTTGATGAGGATGGAATTATTATGATACCAAAATAAGATGAACGACAACGATAAACCAGTATTTCTCATGGCTTTGTGGCTTGTAGATTGGGTTTCATGCAGGAGACATGAACCCAAATAAATTTTAAGTCATTGATAGTTTATGAAATTCCATGAATATGTTTTTATTAATGAATTATCATTTTAAAAGATGTTTGTTTTCTGCTTCAAATGGTCAAGAAATCTTGAGTCAATCTAGGTCCTGATTTGCTCTATGTGCCCACTTCGTTCTCTCTAGAATCTTGGAAATCCTTATCTCTCTTCCAACTATCTCTCTGATAGATCTTTGCAACCTGGGGAATCTCACTAATATGATAACTCTTGCATGGAACCATCCCCTACCCATTTACATCTCCATGCACCTGCTCTATTACCACTTCAGTACTCCTTCACAGAAATTTTACTATTTATTATGACTGATTTCAGATTAATTAATTCACTTTACTTGTGCTCTATCATCCCAACTGGATAGGAAGTGTTTGAGAGCAAGTGTGAGTTCATTCTTGCTCATGCTTCTTGTTGGTATAATCCTCACATCATTGTATCCTTTGCAATGTACTTTTTTGCAAATGTAAAATATAGTTGCAAATTCCAACTATATTTTTAATACTTCAGGCTCAGATGATGAAGCAAACAAACATCAAAACTTAAAATCTCAGATGGAGCCACATCACAGTGGTGTGTTCCAGGCATGCCTTTCAAAAAACGCAATCATTAACAGGTTATCCTCTGGCCTCGGAGCCTAGTTAGCCAGGAGCTCAGCTGGGGGCACCACAGGAACAATAACTGTGGAGTCCGTACAGCAACAGGTTAAAGCTGCTAATCTATGACTGTTGGCAGGAACAGCTGGGCCTAGGCCAGCAGATACCACAGTGGCAGTCAGAGGGCCTGCCGCTGCTCCGCAACTAGACCCACCAAATTCTCTCCGCTATAAGGACCATGCTCCAGGTCTCCCAACTGCTCTTGATTTATTTAAAATAAGATGGCCAGAAACTCCAGAAAATTCATGCAAAGATAAAGATCACCCCTTAGGGACAGCCAGGTCCAGCCCTGAACTAAGTCAACAGCTCACGTAGTTTGCTTCCAAACCTTTGCTCCCGTGGCTCCCCTGGAGTGGTTTCCTGCCAAGTGCCTGGTGCCTGCCTGCTGATCCTAGCTGTTTCTTCCTAGAGGAGGCTGGGAAATCATTCAGTTCTCAAGTTCTTTTTTCTTTTCTTTTCTTTTCTTTTCTTTTCTTTTCTTTTCTTTTCTTTTCTTTTCTTTTCTTTTCTTGTCTTTTCTGTTCTGTTCTCTTCTTTTCTCTTCTCTTTTTGCTTTTCTTTTCTTTCTTTCTTTCTTTCTTTCTTTCTTTCTTTCTTTCTTTCTTTCTTTCTTTCTTTCTTTCTTTCTTTCTTCTTTCTTCCTTTCTTTTGGCAGAACCAGGGATTGAACTCAGGCCATTTTGCTTGCCAGGCAAGGGCTTATTCTACTAAGCCATCTCCCTGGCCCCAATCTTTTGCCCTCAATGGAGGGGACCAGAGGCCAAATTCTATACCCTGACAAAAAATATGTATCCTAGAATGTTCATGCCTAAATGTCTTCCTGACCAGATATGTCTCAATTTAATTGCTGGCTTTGGACACTGCCTTCATTTAGAGAAATGAATGCTTTAAAAAAATTAATTTTCTGGTACTTTTTTCAATTTATTAGTACGTGTTTATAATTTAGGCAGATTAAAATAATCCTGAGGAGTGGTTACATGTATGTAGCACAGTTATTTTGGTCCCTTTCTATTTCCTTGTCCCCCCCTCTGGTGCCCCAATCACCTACTTCTTGCCTGTTGATACTCTTTGTCTCAGCACATTATGGCTTGTGATGCCTTACTTTGATGGCTTATGTTTCTGTACATAGTGTACCTTTATCCCTTTCATGTCCCTTCCCCTCCCTGCTCCTCTCTCCTTGTTCCCTTAGACCACTTCTCTATTGAGCAAGATCTGTACCCTTGTCCCTTTCTATCCATCTTTTATTATCATTTTCCTTGCTTATATTTTGCCTCACCCAAATGAGGGACACCACACAGTGTTCATGCTGTGTATCTGGTTTATCTCACTCAGTATGTGTTTCCCAGGTACATCCATTTTCCTGCAAATGCCTCAAATTTCCCATTCTTTATAGCTGAGTAGTATTCCGTTATTTACAGCTACCACACTCTAACCAGTCATCTATCAGGATTTAACTACTGTGAATTGTGCTGCTATAAACATTGGTATGCATGTACCACTCTAGTGTGATCATTTAAACTCTTTGGGGAAGATACCTAGTACAAGGATAGCTGGGTAATATGGGATTTCTAATTTCAGTTCTTTGAGAAATCTCCATACTTATTTCCATATGTTTGAACTAGTTTGTATTATAAGAAAAATGAAGTGTTCCTTTTCACCACAGCCTTGCGATCATTTGTTATTGTTTGATTCCCTAGTAATTGTTTTTTTGTTGTTGTTGTTGTTGTTTTGGCAGAACAAGGGATTGAACTCAGGCCCTTGCACTTGCCAGGGAAGTGCTTATTCTACTGAGCCAGCTCCCCGGCCCCAATGATAGCCATTCTTAACTAGAGTAAGATGGAATCTTAGAATTGTTTTAGTTTGCATTTCTCTAATGACCAGAGATGTTGAGCTATTGGAATTTCCTCTATAATTTCACCCCAAGAATTTACTTAGTGAAGACAGATGATGCAGATGTAGATATAGATATCTAGATATGGATCATATCATTTTTAGTGAACGCTATTTCTTTTCAGTAGAATGTAAATATCTTTTTATAGCATTAATTATTTTCTACACAATAAACATGCCAAATCCATTTCTGGAGATGCTCTCCTCTCTCAATTTAGAGCTGAAAAAGGTGACTATGCACCATGTCATTACAACTCCCGCATCTCTGCTCTTCCTCTGCCATGAGTTTTGTGCCAGCACAGAAGCCGCTAATGGAACTGAGTCTGGATCTGACTCAAACTGGGCCCTGGTTAGAGTTGAGCCCTTGCTACACCAAATGCTGCCTCTCCCCATAGTTCTCCAAATGATGTTCTAACCTCCCGGTGGGATGGGATAGGAGCTGAAGTCTCTGGGAGATGACTGGGTCATGAGAACAGGGTCCTGATGAATGGGTCCAAGCCCTCACAGGAGAAACTGCAAGCTTGCCTCTCTGCTGCATGAGAACACAGCATGATGATCACCTGCAAACCAGCCACTATGGGAAACCACTTTCTGGTGTGCCCAGATCGCCCAGCCCACACCCTGCAGTCTGCAAAGCTGACTATGACAGCTTCAGAATACTGACCCCAAATGAGGCTTGCACACTGAACAGTTGTGTGGAGTCTGGGCCAGGACTGGGGCCATCCACGAACTGGGCTCCACGTAAGTGGAATCTAGGCAGGAGTAGAGCTAGCATGAGGAGGACACGCAAAGCATCCCAAGGAGGGAAGGAAGGGCATCATGTTTTAGAGGAAGCAAGGACAAGAGGCCACAGGCCTCTAGGGATGAAAAACTGGGCCAGCATCAGCATTTGATTTCCACTTTTACCTCCCAACCAGCCTGGTTGAAGATAGTACTGTTAGGTGTGTGTAAGTTTATTTATTTGGGAGGTGCTGGAGAGATGGCTCAGTGGAATAAGCGCTTCTCTGGCAAGCACAAGCACCTGAGTTCAATCCCCGGATCTGCCAAAAAAAAAAAAAAGAAAGTAGAAGTTTATTTTTTGGGGCCTTTCAATAACACTTCTTTCCCTTGCTTAACTCACTAAGTGAACTAACTAGAAAAGCATTTACTAAGACAATCTATAATGTCATTTTTTAAAAATGTATTTTTTTTTGGTACAAGGTCTCGCTATGCAGCTTGGACTCCTAGTGATCCTCCTGTCTCAGACTTCCTAGAGCTGGGCTTACAGGCATGCACTACCATGCCCAGCGTGGAGTGCCCAGGGTTCTGGAGCCAGCATAACATGCAGTACTGGGATCAAACCTGGGTCTTTGTGCTTGTCAGGCAGGTGCTTAGACTGCCAAGCTATCTTCCCAGCCCTCCTTGTTCATGTTTTTTATTCGCTGTCTTCTATCTAACTCTCATTTACATATCCTTGTTAGAGCACTCTTATAAAATTAATAATATTAACATTTTGACCTCCATATATTTTGAAGTTACCTCCTACTAATCTTTCTTTACCTGATCTTATGTATGTGGTATTTGATAATTATTAAAATATACTAAAGTATAGTCTTATGTAGAAATATTTCCCTTTAGGTAAGGTTTATTTATTTATTTGCTTGCTTTTGGTGCAGAGGACTGAACACAGGGCTTCCAGCTTGCTAGACAAGCATTCTACTTCTAAGCCAAATCCCCAGCCCCGATATTTTTCCCTTTATGATTGACGTCATAGCTAGTAAGTAATTCACCTATGTCAAATTGCATAATTACACAATTTTACTACTGAGTAGACACATCTAAAAAAGAATGAAATGCCATGACACTTAGAAATTGAATACTTCAAAGAACATACAATGAAAACACAAAGCAACATTTCTTAAAATGGAAACAAAATCCTGCACCAAACCAGTTTTAACAGTGGGGTACATTGAGAGTTACCAATTTTGAAAAAGGAAAACTAGCTATATTTTAGGATGAAAATCACTTAGACAATATTTCCATCTTACCTTAGATTTGTATGTTGTCTTAGTTACTCTTCTCTCATTGCTGGGACAAATACCCAGCACCCAAAATGAAGGAAGGAAAGGTTTATTTAGCTCACAGTTACTGTGGGTTTCAGTCCCTATTCAGCTGGCTCCAAGGTAGAGGGGCACATGGCAGAGAGCATCATTTTACGGGGATGGAACAACAATGCAACAAAGAGCAATAGCTAAAGAAAGTCTATCTCTCTATCTGTTATATTCCATTCAGGCTCTCTGCCCCAGGCTGGGGTGTAGTACTCACACCCATAATCCCAGAGGTACTAAGACTTGTAATCCGGGTCTTAGAGATCACACATAATCCCAGTGGATCATGAGTTAATCACAAACTCTGGAAGTTCCCACCCCATGACTACATGAGGCTTTGGGGAAACAACTAGACACAAACCATAACATATGTATTATTTAAAGTCATTAAAAATGAGTAGGGAAAAAGAAAACATGAGGATATTAAGTAATTCAGGTGGCAGACTTTGAACTATTTCTGTCCTGTAGATAAGACTGCAGAGGTGGTGATGAGAAAGAATTTGCTCCAGCGCTCCACATCCACAGGGTCCTCCTCCTTTGTGTGGTGCAGTCAGCACTGACTCCATGCTGTCATTGTCAGGGGGCTGCAGGGCTCCTCACTTTGACACTGCTCCTGTTCAGCACAGTCCCTAGAGAGCCTGAACTGTTGGTAGCAGGGGACCGCATGCAGCCAATCTAGTTCACATGATTGCTCCCTTTATCAAGGTTTTTTTTTCCTATCTTGTGGTTAAAAAGAGAGGTAAAACCATGCACTGTGGACTGCAGGTGTCATTCTGTAAGGAGAGAGCAGGCACTGCAAGTGAAAGACAGAAAGAGGTGTGGAAGGAGAGAGAGAAACCAGTATTATCGAGGGCATACTATGGAGTATCTGAAGGAGGTGTTATTATCCCATTTTATAGATGATGAAACTCAGAGAAGTCTATCAACTTCCATTGATTACACAGTCAAGAGGTAAAGGAGTTGAGATTTGAAAACATGATATTGGAAATAACAGAGAGCCTGCGAGATAGCTCAGTGGACTAAGCACCTGCTTAGGCAAGTGCAGGGCCCGGGGTCCAATGCCTTGTACTACGTGCCTCGCTGGCCCCACTCCTGGGTTCGCTGAGTCTGGGTATGGTGGTGCATACCTGAATCCCAGCACTGGAGAGGCTGCAAACAGAGGATCACTATGAGTCCAAGCTGCATAGTGAGACCCTGCACAAAATACAAAAGAAAGGAAGGAAAAGAAAGAACGGAAATTGTAAGGCCATTAAGAAGGGTCAGAGTCTAACACAAGTTAGTGGGGAATAGCTTTCTGTCTAGTGGACAGCTTGAAGTCTCACTATAATCCTGATGGGTAGCATTCCAGTGAACAAAAGTTATGACAGAGGGCTGAGTTCTTCCTTCTGAAGGCTAAAAAGGAAGGTCTTAGCTGGTGTGGCAGTGCATGCCTGTGATCAAGCACTCTGGGAGGCTGGTGCTGAAGCACCGAAAGTTCAAGCCCAGCTTGGCAATGTATGACTTACAGAAGCCCTGCCGTGAAATAAAATTAAAAGCCCAGGGATACAGCTTAGTGTGGCAGTTCTGGGTTGGATTCCCCCATAACTACACACACACACACACACACACACACACACACACACACACACACACACACACACACCCTTCAGTTGTTATATTCATTTTTCCTTTCATGATGCTCACTTAATTTGTTTTAGTGTTTGCTGGTAACAACAATCCTAGGAGGTGACCAAGGACCTATAGAGACACTTTGTTTCCACATCCAAAGTACTTGTTCATCTATTTTATATAAGAATTTCCACAAATGTGTGGAACTGTTGTGTGTGTTTATTTATTTATTTTTGGTCTTTTTGAGACAGGGTCTCACTATGCAGTTCAGGCTAGCCTTAAGCTCACTTTGTAGCTCAGGCTGGTCTCAAACTCACAACAATCCTCCTGCCTCAGCCTCCCGAGTGCTGGGATTACAAGCATGCACCACCACACCCGACTTGCCTGTGTTTATTGAGTGAGACCCATATCAAATGCTGGGAGTGAATTCTCCATGCAGCTTCAGCAGGGCTCTTTCTAGTTAAAGTATCGCCTTTGCTTGTTGTCTAGCATAGAAGTGCCTCCAAGCACAGCCCATCCCCAAGACTTTCTCTCGGCAGGATGAGCACCCAGAGGCGGCAAGCCCGATGCTGGCGCCCTGGGTGTGAGCCCGGTCCCGCTGTGGCCCTGGATATCCAGCTGATCACTTCTGCAAGCCTAGTCTGCTCTGGCCACCAGGACACGCCTTGCCCAGAGCAGCACCAGCCATCCTCTCTGAAATGGGGAAACAGGGAGCTTCCCTTTCTAAATTGCCTTTGTTTAGTTTTTGCTAATTCATATCTGAAAAATGGTCTCGTACCATGTGCCCCTGTATGAGGCCATTTTCACTAGTGAGGTAATTTCCCTCTGTCTCCTTTTCCTGTCACACGTAGAGCTCTACCTTTGTGAATGAACTCTTCACAGGAAACAGGACTTTACCTTCTGTGGCATCATCTTCCCCAAATCTAAGGCGAGGATCTGAGGAACAAAAGCCACTTTCCCTCACAGCCTCTGAAGGGGAGAGATGATTTGCATGTGGGCGTACTTTCATGAGGAACAATTACTAGAAAGAAGTGTGTTTTCACATGTGGGTGTGTCCAACAAGTTGGGGATCCTTGTGAAACACAGAAATAATCTTGGACCCTCATCATACTGGCCTCCACACTCTCTTGTCTCATTGCCTGGCCACTCAGTGAATGAGCAAAGAAGGGAAAGGGAAGGGAGAGCTATGAGGAGGCCTCAGCTGCTCCCATCCGGCCTTCTTCCTGGGTTCCAACCTGCACTCTGGGACTCCGGGTGCTGGGCTGGAGAGTCTGCAGGATGCGCCTGTCATTCCTCCTGCCTAGTGCATTACTGACCTCGATGCTAGTGGGATCTGAGAGTCAGACTTAACTGTGCTCTGCCAAAGGTGAAGCTTTGCCTTCCACTCCCGCTTGGCCAGACCACGACCAAAGGATCAGACAGGCCCGCTCCACTCCATCAATTTGTCCTCCACCACATTCCTGACAGTCAGGGTGAAGTTCCAGCACTTACCCTCTGTGTCACCTGCAGCTCTGAAGTACTAGTCCTGTCTCTGGCCACTTGTTTTACCCTATAATTTTTCTCAGTTCCATTCCCTTCCTTTACAATCATTGCTAACACTGCTTAAGGCTTGCCCGGGCCACATCCTCTATAACAGTAGGTCTGCAGCCCATCTACTCTCCCAGCGTCCTGGGAAAGCCTCAGTAGCTATTAAGCCTAAGGACAGGCCAGATAGCTCAGTAGATTAAAATGCGTGCTTAGGCAGATGCAGGGGCCGCAGGGTTTGGATCCCTGTCCTGCTGTGTAATCCTAGCTCGTGGGAGGCTGTAAATAAGCAGATCACTATGAGTCCGATCTACATAGTGAGACCCTGTAGATCCTATACTAATGTGGGGGGCAGGGGGCGTGAGATATCTCAGTAGAATAAGCACTTGTCTGGCAAGCACAGGGTCCTGAGTTCAATCCCCAGTACTGAAAAAAACAAAAACAAAAATAAAAACCTATTAATCCTAGCCACTCAGCTTTTTTTTTTTTTTTCTTTTTCTTTCTTTTTTTTTTTGGTGCGGAACCAGGGATTGAATTTAGGCCCTTGTGCTTATTCTACCGAGCTATCTCCCCAGCCCCTCACTCAGCTTTGAAAAACGAAAGTGCCTTCCTGCTCTATGCCATCCTTGGCTCTGATCAGACAGCTCATGACACCTGACCCAATCTCTGTGTACTATCTTGATTCCCTGGATACTCTGGCCCTAAAACAGCTCCTCTTGCAGCACACCCCAATTCTTTGAGAAATAAGTTATCTTCACTAGAAACCTCCCAATGTTCATACATGGGCATGGACAGTGCCTGAGCCACAGAGGGGCTTCGCAATCGTCTGATAACTCACTGTGCTCAGCAGCAGCTCTCATCGCCTCCAGAGTATGCCGCTGCTCTGAGGTATCAGCGGTTGCTTGTGCCCCACCCAGGCAGCGGTGTTGTTTCCATTCTGTTACTGCTGCAGAGCTGCCTCTGGCTTTTTCTCATCCCTGTTTGTTTCTCACCCTCGCACCAGAAGCTCAAAATGGAGAGGGAAAATGAAAACACAACTCAGAAAGATGAAGAAGGAAGAGATGAAAACCAACAGTCTGCAGTGCAGATCCAATATCTGAATTTTATAGAACATCTCTCTGAACCAAAGCCTTTAGATATTTTCTCTTTCTTTATCTTCTATGCCTCAGGAATACTTACTTAGTTAAAAATTAAGAAAAAAAGGTTATTTTGCATAACCTAAAACATGCAGCCATAGATACATTTTTTGGAAGTCTTATAGGAGAACCAGTTTCAGTAAACTACTGTCATGTGGCTCTTCAGAGGCCCGGTTTGCTAAATGTGCAGAGCCATACTTTCCCACCAGGCCTGTTCCTTTAACCGACGAATTTCCCCAGGGCAGAAACCACAGCCTAAAAGTGTCACAGCAGAGGGTAAGATGCTGGGGGCACTTGGTTGTTTAGAAGTCACCACACCTACTCTGTACCCCTGCATTGCCTTTGCCAGCTCCCCATAGAGGTCAAGTTGCCCTTAATCGTGAGGGACCCCAGCACGTATTTTTGTTTTGGAAGCTCTTTTGCAAAGCTTGCCTTCCAGTTGACATGTCTTACTGTGTGCTCTTATGGCACACGATTCTGAACACAAGAGGATGTCTTTTACAACTTAAACCAGGAAAACACCATAAGATTTTAAGTTGGACTGGAAAAAATAAATGCAGCTTGGAAATATGTGTTGCTCGCTTTTTTTTTTTAAAGGCTGCAATTAAACACATCAATGGGAGAACTGATCCTCATAATCCCAGAAAACAGGGGAGTGTAAATTCAATTATTTGTCAATCATCTTGGCTTCTACAATAAATGAAACTGCACAACTGTCTTCCACCCAACGCCCAACACTAACAGAAAACTGCCTGACCACAGCTTCCGAGCTATTCCCTTGGGGCATGATTTAAACCAAGAAATCTGTTGTCAGGAGAGAGGAGGACAGCTCTAGGCACAGCTGAAGCAAGGGCACAGGGCTTCTGTCTCTCTCACAATCCTGTAAAGCCGAGTAAAACCGATCGCTGATTGATTGTTCAATGTTTGGCATTAAATGGCTGGGGGACATTCAGCTCATTATATCCAAGACACTCAGCTGAGCTCTTTCTGAGCACCGCATCGCTGGGTACTGAGAGGGTGTGCCTGTAATGAGGAGGAAGTCATTGTAGCAAGTGGCAAAAGTCTTGAGGAAGCTGAGGACAGAAAACCTTGGTCAGCAACCTGGCCTACAGAGCAGATGCCGCTGTTTCAGAGATTAAGAGAACAAATGTAAATCAGTCAGAATAGTAGCTCCTAGGATTCTTGTCTTTTATTTGGAAAGGCATACAGATGGGACATAATCTCTCACTTCTGACTGATTCTTCCTGGTAGTAATACTAATAAAGGTTAGCATGCTTCTCTTTTATTTGGGTCCTGACTTATTATTTCTGGTGTCATTTATTTAAAAATAAAACTTTGCACACTCTTGCCTTCCCCATGGTATTAATATGAATGAGGATTCTTTGGTCTTCTAGGAATACTTGGTGGGACCTAAAGGTGTGAATACAGAATGTGTCGTTGTGTCTTTATTTACAAGATGTGTTTTCTTTCCACTTCTGTGGTTTTTGTTCTTCCCCTACTTTGCTTGAAATGACACCGTCTACTATCTATCTGGGGATAAAAGATGATTACCTTTTTGTTCAGAATCCACCAAACTAATACAGTTACTCTGTCTGTTGCTAGGCAACAGAGCTGGGCGACCCAGAAGCAGCTGACTGCTCTCGCTTCCTTGTTCCCTTTCTGATAACTGACTGTGGAGAGAGTCTTTCTGGCAGGGAGGAAGAGCCTGTAATCAACAGACTTGAGGAATTGAAAAAAAAAAAAAAAGGCTTCAAGAGTTGTCAAAAAAGATCAGCACTAATGGTGGTTGGACAGGATATTATGTCGGCTTTTAGTACTATGGACAGCCACTAGGTAAATAATTATTGAATTTTTGATATAATTCAGGTATAAAAAATAAGATAAGTAAGCAGCTACACTCTTAATTCACTGATAAGAGATATCTGCTAAAATAATAGCTGTAAATAATATCATGTATGCACCTTGTACAATACCAAAACGTTATGAAAACAGTTTGCAATGTATTAATTCATCGAATGTGTATGGTTAAGGTGTCTTGAAACTGTCTGATTGACATTTGTATTTTAATAAAATAAAAATAAATGAAAAAAAAAGAGTTGTCAAAAACTTTTGCCACAGATACACAAATTGTGCTTATTCATACAAGGGAATAGAACTTAATAAATGAAAGGTACACTTCACACAATAACATGAAACTCAAATGTATAAGGAAGAAGCCAGACACAAAAGAATATGTATTCTATATGTTGCTTTGTTTTCATAAACCTCTAGAAATGATTAATCTGATGTAGAACAGCAGAAAATGAGCAGGGATTGCACATAGTAGGGATAATCCAAAATGAGAAGGGATCTTTCAGGATAGTAGAAATGCCCCTCACCTACATCCTTTGGGGGGGGTTGGTGTTTTTCCAGTATGGAGATTGAACCTGGGGGAGCTCTACCACTGAGCTACATCTCCACCCCTCTTATCATTTGTTTTTATTTGGAGACAGGGACTCCCTAACCTGCCCAAGTGGGTCTTGAACATATGACCCTCCAGCTTTGGCCTCCCAAGTCACTGGGATTATAGGTTTATGCCACTGCAGTGGTTTATAAATACAGATAAAATGCCATTTAGTAGATGCATTTTATTATATGCAAAGCACATATTAACATACAACCAAAGTAATAGGGGGCATCCTTAGTTTAGTAAACTTTGATTTAGTCATATTATTTTGGGGGCTAGGAATATCTTTTTCTGTTGAGAGTCATCATTTTTTACAGGGGAAGGAAATTCCTGTTTATTTTATTTCATATAAATAAAACACAAATCTTATAAAGAATTTTGTCACAAGTGCCTGCCTGACAATGCTAGGTCCTGATTTAATTCCTGGTACCAAAAAAACAAACAAACAAAAAACTACCAAAAAAGAAAGATTTTTGTTTCCTTTTAAAAAGCTGCTTACCTAAGAAATATTATATTCAATATTTCTTGCTTTTTTTTGTATCACTGTAATCTTATTAAAATTATATATGCAAATAATTTAAAGAATATCAGATTCCTTGGAAGGAGGTAACTTCAATCTTTTTAGCTGTTTCTTTTGGAGTTAGTTTCGTATTTCTAGGAAAAAGTTTGTACTGCTGCTGCTTGATTTTTTGGATTTTTGCCTTATTCGTTTTCTACCCTGGAAATGTAATTGTTCAGTTCTTCCTTCCCCGTGGCAGTTTCAGGCCCCACCTTCCTGATGTAGCACTGTCATTTTGTTAAGATATAGTACTGACCTAATCGTGATCCTGAAAATGCCACTCCCTGTTGAGCCACGTAGGCCACTGCCACTCCTCGTTGTTTCCTGCAGTTTCTGCTGCCACGAGGTTAGGAAGCGCTGGGGCTTTGTTTTGCTTTGTGCTGCTCACTGGCCTGTGGGCTTAGCACTCCAACTGCTCTGCACTCTCTCCAGTGCCACCACCCAGGGCCCTCCCAGACCCCCTCATCATTGTCCTATGTCTTACTTCCCTTTCTCATTGCTGAGCCAAAATAGCTGACAGCCAACGTTAAATGAGGAAACGTATTTTTAGTTCACAGTTGTAGAGGTTTCAGTCCATAATTGGCCCAGTCCTAGCAAGAAACCAGACACAAAACCAAGGAAGAAACCAGTTGGAATGCTAAGCCCACAGGCCAGTGAGCAGCGCACAAAAGGAGTGTGGCATGGCAGAGGGGCATCAAGAGGAGAAACATTTTATGGCCAGCAAAAGGCAGCAAGAGCATTCATTAAGTGACAAAAAAAGACCCACTTTCTGTCCCTTATCTTCCATCCAGGCTACTTGCTTTTAGGGAGGGTGGTGTGCACACCCAGGGTGGGGCACCTTTAATCCTTCTCAGGACCAGGCCAAACCAATGGATGGACTAACTTAGTAAGCACAGACCCCTGGTCCCAGGGTCACACACTTAGGCACACCATCACACACTCTAGGTCAAGCCACCTTAAAAAAGCCCCATGTCTGACCATGTGAGGCTTTGAGGGCCCATCTCAACACAAACCCTACTACCCTATAATTCCCTCCACCCCTCATAGCATGGGTAAGGCTGAGCACAGCATTCCATGTTTTGTGTCACTTCCTTTAAAGGAATAAATGCAGGTCTGCCTGTATATGGAGAGATGCCAAGACCAGTAACAAGACAGCCACAACTATTGTGAAATAAGAGGTGTGTACTTGCTACCGCTGTTAAAGCCACATCTCAGCTCTGCAATGGAGGGCAGCAAGGGCAAAGATACTCCTCACAGAGTGGGCTCTGCCATGGAACAGACCACAGCATGAAGCCTCCATGGTCCATAAAAAGACTCTGACTTATGCCTTTTGCACAACTAGATTTTCCCCTAATA
>PVKA01043356.1:0-16812 GCA_004027165.1 Ctenomys sociabilis | reverse complement strand
TTTTGACTATGTTTTGAGCCCACAACAAATAATGTTTTAGAAGTTATCTCCTTGCTACTTCACTGATTCCTTTATCATTCCTGGGACAGTCTGCTGATTTAAAAACGTAGCATTCCATTTGTATTTATTTCTGTCCCTTGCCAAAAAGATTTTCCGACATTGTTCTTACCAGCCAGGGAAATGCTCCGAAACACTACTCGGCTCTCGCACCGAGGACCTTAGTTCTTCCCCACGACCAGCTCCCGGCTCCCGCGGGTGAGACTTCCCTTGGGGTGTTTGGGTTTGATAGCTGATGCTGCGCTGGTTGCCCGGAGTCCCTGTGGAGGTGGATTGTCCTACTCAGCAGATTGCCTTCCTTTATAGTATACCTTTTTTATGTCGCATGTTGCTTTTGGTATCAGCCTGACTCTTTGCCCAGTATATATGGTTCTGCTGATATTTTGTTGTTTATTGATGAACATATCTTTCAGAGTTTTTAGAAGACTCGTCAAACTCAGTAATTTTTCTTCATAACCCATTTGGAATTCTTCCTAATAAAATGATAAAATGTCATTATGCTTCTGTTCTTTTGAGTCTTGGTATTTGAAATGCGTTTTCTTGTGTAGCAAAGTTGCTTTGCATATTTCACGTACTGTGTGCTGTAAAGTACCCCAAGAGGCTGAAGTTGGTAGTAAAGGTATAGGTTATTGTGTATGTAGCAGAGTGGAGTACAGCATGGGAAACTGAGGTTTCTCTGACACAGTCCCATTTGATAATGTAGATTTTAGCAGTCAGATCAATAGTAAAATGCTTCGATAAAATGAACTGGTCTAGAAGCACCTAGGCATATATTTCTTTCATAGCTAATAGTTTATAAATATTTTAAGTGCTGTTTTAAGAGATACATTGACTTTTCTTTGTCCTTGAGAAAGGGGCTCTCTATGTAGTCCACACCAGCTTTGAATTCACTGTGTTCACCAGGCTAGCCTGGAGCATGGTGTGGTCCTCCTTGTTCTCCTCTGTGCTAGGATTATAGGTGTGTACCACCTGCCCTGGCACACTGACTGTTAAGTGATGCTCTCCTACCAAAATCACTTAGTCTGTAAACTCTTTTTAGCCTTAGCCTCACCTTTTAGAACATTTTCCAGGTTTATTGTAACAAATATTAACAAAAAGATAACATACATAAAAGACATGGGAGAAGTAGCATAGAGCTTCAGAGTTACTGCTGTCCAGGAACTGTAGCTCTTTGGAAACTTTCCAATCTTGGTTTCATTTTGTAGTACTAATGATTGAAGCTAGGGCCTTCACAATGAGCTATAAAACCAGTCCCCCACACCCACACACACTTTAGTGTAGGCATTACAGGCTTGCATGACTGCCTCTAGCATGTCTTTTAAGTTTTTGTGGAGAATTCATTGAACAGTCATGCTTGAAGCATGGGTAAGTACCTCAAACTGTCATACAAAAAGGGTGTGTCTTATTGCTAATAGGCTGGGCAGGGAAAGTCTACAGCTCTGGCCAGCTTCTTCATCGCTTTCTCATACTGAGGATCAGAACCCCTTCTGGATGGGGCCTTGTCTTCTATTCCAGTCAAGGCAGATGAGAGGATATTTACCATCAGCAGCTCCCAGGCAGAAATGGAGGAGAAGATTAGAGTTGCTGTGGCCCAACTTGAGAAAAGTTTTAAGATCTCTGTTAAGACCATATAGGTAAGAATACCTAACTGTTCTTTTTAGCAAACATATATGGCAAGCTTGATGTCTTTGCAGAAAACCTTCTCCATCTATACTTTCATATAGATATTCCAGTGACTTGGTATTTGAAGGGCCAACCAGATAGCTCAATGGATTAAAGCGCCTGTTTAGGTAGACACAGGGATCGGGCTTGATCCCCATCTTCTGGTGCTGGCCCCTGACCCCAGGGTGCGCTGATACAGCAACTGAGGCTGGGTGTGTTGCCCAGTGCACTTGGGAGGCTTAAAACAGGAGGATCACTGAGTCTAATCTGTGTAGTGACACCGTGTAGACCCAGTGCTAAATACATTTTTAAATAGTGACTTGCTATTTGAATTCTGTACCTGCAGTTTGTCTTCGAGTATATATTGTACACATATAGTTTGTAAGCACAGTCCGTATTGGCCTTTAGAGCTTACCCCAGTTTCGACAGTTCCTTCCAGAAGAATTTATGAAAACACTTGAAAAAACTGGACCTCGGCTCACCTCCAGAATAAAAGGTGATTGGATTGGACTTTACGGGTTAGTCCTTTCACCTTCCCTCCCACTCAGCTGTGGATCTTTATTTTAAAAATAAAATTTGAGATTCTTCTTGAAAAATTCTATTCATAATGGTTTTCAGAGCTATTGGCATGAAAGGTTTTGAAAGGAAATAAACTCAGTTTTTATTTGTTTTAGTACCATGGGTTGAATTCAGGACCCTGCACTTGCCAGGCAGGTGCTTATTCCTCTGAGCTGTCTTCCCGGCCTGCAAAACTTAAGAAGGGTTTTTTTTTTTCTGGCTCAGGCTGCCTTAAGGGTGGGTCTGGTGTGCCACATGGACCTGGGAATCAAACCACTGTCTCCTGCGCCTGATGCAGTTTGCCCAAACAGATGCTTTAAGCAACTGAGTTAACCCATAAACACCATTTTTAAAGGAATGCTGGCTTTAATTTTTTTTTTTTTTTTTTTTTTTTTTTTTATGCCAGAAATCATACTCATGACTTTGTGCTTTTCGGGCAGGCACTGTGTCACTGAGATAGAACCCTGGTTCCAATTTTTTTTTTTTTTAATTTTAACTTTATTTTTTGGCAGAACTGGGGATTGAACTCAGGCCCTTGTGCTACCAAAGGAAGTACTTAATCCACTGAGCCATCTCCCCAGCACCCCAAATTTCTTTTTATATGTGTTTTCTTTTTCTTTTTTTGTCTTTTTGAGACAGGGTTTCAGTATGCTGTTCGGGCTGGCCTTAAGCTCACTTTGTAGCTCAGGCTGGTCTTGAGCTCACAACAATCCTGCCTCAGCCTCCCGAGTGCTGGGATTACAGGCATGCGCCACCACACCTGGCTTTATATGCATTTTCTATGTTGTGTGTGTATGTGTACCGCAAATTGAACTCGGAGCCTTACTCTTGCCAGGCAGGTGCTGCTCCATTGAGCTAAATGTTGGCTATATGTGTTTTCGGAAGTCTCCAAATTTTGATGGTTGGTTCAAAACCCGACGGAAGGAAATGACCCAAAAACTGGAGGCACTGCATCTAGAAGCCCTTTGTGAAGAGGTTAGGAAACAGTGTGTCTGTGTCATGACCAACAGCTATTGAAAGAAAAGTATTGCTTAGCGGTTGAAGATAATCCCACATCTGCTTTATAGTTGGTAAAAACAGCTAATTTGTCTAGATCATGTGTCACACCAGGGAGTACATAGGTGCTTTATACAGATACTCTTAACCTTCACAGTTCATTGAGGCAGGCAGTTATGATCTGCATTATGCAGCAGCTGTGGCTTAGAAGATGAGTGACCTGCCTTGGGTCACGTCCCTGCTAAGCAGAAAGCCCAGAGTCCTGGATGCACTTGCCTTGGTGCAGGGGAGCTCATCGTGCACGTCTTCCCAGTTCTGCCTTCAGTTACCTCAGGTTGCGCTCGTAGCTTGCAGTCCCCTATGGGCATGTTACACCGTAGAAGCTGGCCACGTTCTGAGCTAGAGATCCCCCCTCCAGGAATGGTTATGTATTTACTGGCACACCACTGAAGGGAATGATGATTCAAACCCCAGCAGGCTAATTCCAGCTCTTACACATTATTTTCATGTGCTTGGACATATTTTTTACATTCTAAAAGCTACCAACAGCTTATTTTAAACTGTATTTAAAATAATACAGTTTATAAAGATAAAAATCCTTTTTTTAAGAAATATATTTATTTATTTTTGAGGAACTGGGGATTTGAACTCAGGCCCTTGCACTTGCCAGGGAAGTCCTTATTCCACTGAGCCACCTCCCCAGTCCCCAACAGATTTTTTTTTTGCAGAACCAGGGATCGAACTCAGGCCCCTGCACTTGCCAGGGAAGCACTTATTCCACTGAGCCACCTCCCAGCCCTTTAACAATACTCTTTTTTCAGGTAGCTTTAAAGTTGAAGTGGGCTATGCTGGATAGGTGATTCACCTCTCACATTTGGAAAGCTAAGGCAGGGCAGGAGGATCCCTGACAGTTGAAGGCCATTCTGGGCTCTTTAGCCTGACCCATTGTCACAAAACAAAAATTGATTTGGGCTAGCCTCAGTGCTACTGTTCTAATAAGCTTCCCATGATTGTGGCTTTTCAGGGAAGAATACAGTGAAGGCAGCCACAATGTCCGAGAAAGCTTATTTGATAATGCAAAGTTTACACTCTAATGCTCACATGTTTAGTGATCTTGAGTTGTAAAGTAATATTTCTTACAATTTACTCATTACTCAAGGGATGGAGGTGATGTCTTGACTACACTTCTTTCCTTACCTTAAAGGACCATGTCAGAAAAGACTTCTTTTTCTTTTTCTTTTTTTTTTTTTTTTTTTTTTTTTTTTTTTTTTTTTGGCTGGCTTGGGCTGCCTTAAGGGTGGGTCTGGTGAGGCATGTGAAGCTGGGGATTGAACTGTGATCTCCTGTGCCTGACTGGATTTGCCCAAATAACAGGAGCTTATACAACTGAACTAACCTGCAGGCCCCCAGAAAAGACATTTCTGATGTCATGATGCTTTACTTCCAAGTATTAGACCATACTTTTGATGCGTTGCAAGTGTTATCTGATTAAGAATTTCTTGCATATTAGAATATTTTTTCTAGTGTAAGTTTACACCTGAGTTAAATACTCATTCTCTTTTCCCTTCCCATTAATAACCTTGCCTATTGAAGTACCATTTTGACTAAATACTGGTTTGGACATTTTGTATCCCCCCCCCTTCTTTTTTTTTGGTACCAGGGATCAAACTCATGACCTTAGGGCTTGCCATGCAGGTACTTATGCCACTGAGCTATGTTCCCCAGCCCAACATTGTGTAGTTTTATAGGGCCTACTTTCCTGGATCACAAACAGAAGTAGATTCAGTAGAACTTTTATTGAATCTGAAAAATAAGCTGGTATGTAGCCAAATTAGGTGAAGAGCAAAGTAACCTTTCTATGAAGATATTTTTCCTCCATTTAAAGTGTATGGGATGTCTTAGAAATACCTTTTTAAATCAGATATCATTGAGGCAGATCATAATTATGCAATATTCAGGGATACTTACATGGGGTCTAATGAACTCTACAAAATTCTTGTTTTTTTTTGTTTTGTTTTTTTTTTTTGTCTTTTTGAGGCAGGGTCTCACTATGCAGCTCAGGCTGGCCTTAAGGTCACTTTGTAGCTCAGGCTGGTCTTGAACTCACAACAATCCTCCTGCCTCAGCCTCCCGAGTGCTGGGATTACAGGCCTGCACCACCACGCCCGGCAAAATTCTTGTATTTAATACCATATTCTCCACAAATTTATATAGCAGACTTATTGAGGTCAGCAACACAGTTAGCATACATTCCTAGTGCTCTGGTTATTGCATCCAACAAATTGCTTTTCAAAGACAGCTTTATTGGGGCTGGGGAGATGGCTCAGTGGAGTAAGCACTTCCCTGGCAAGCGCAAGGGCCTGAGTTCAATCCCTGGTTCTGAAAAAAACCAAAACGAAACAGTTTTATTGAGGCTTAATAGACACACTTCATATTTAAAGAGTGCAGTTTGCTAAAGTTTTGACATTTGTATCCATCATAGCTAAAATAATGGTCATACCTATCACCCCTCATGTTTCCTTACACACTTGGCATTTCCTATGTGCCCTCCCTTTCCTGTCCAAGCAGCTTCCTATCCAAGCAACACTCATTACTTCTGTTGCTGATGTATTTTGTAGTTTTATATAAATGGGATCATATAGTATATACTTTTTTTAGTCTGACCTTAACTCAGCATGATTGAGGCTCATTTTATTGTATGCATCAAGAGTTCCATCATTTTATTGCTGAATAGTATCCTATTATACTCATATACACAGTTTTTGTCCACTCACCTGTTGGTAGACATCTTGAGTTTCTTGTTTTTTGGCAGCAAAGGGCAAAGGTGCTATAAATATTGAGTATGGGTTTTTTGTTTTGTTTTGTTTTGTTTGTTTGTAGAGTCGGGACCTGAACTCAACCCCTTGTGTTTTTCCAGGGAAGCGCTGATTCTACTGAGCCATCTCCCTGGCCCCTAAGTATGTATTTTTAAATATATCCTTTATCCTTAGTAAGATCCTTAGAGTGGGATGAATGGGATGGGTGGGTCATAATGGAAGTGAATCTTTAAGACTCCCAAATTGTTTTTCAATGTGGTTGTGCTGTTTCCCACAACAGTGGATCAGGGTCCCCATTTATCTGCATTATAGCCAACACATTAAAAAGGTCACTGTGTTATACCTACGTGTGCTTTTCAAATAAATAAATTGTAAGCCTCAACATTTTACTTTGTGACTGGTTTTTGTTTTCATTTTCTTAACCTTAAATTTGGAAAAGCAGAAATTTTGAATTTTGACAAAGTTCTACTTGCCAATTTATTATTTCAAGTACTTGTGCTGCTGGTGCCAGTAGTAAGGCAAAGATGGAAGTATAGAGCATTGTGGAACTTTTTGGAACAATAGAGATGTTTGATGTAATTGTAATGATGGATTCACTATGGAATACATTAAAGTGTATAGTTAAATTTATTTTGATGAATACATAATCATAATTATATCTCAGTAAAGTTGGCATTTAATACCACCAATGTGCTTTCCTTTGATGACGACTACACAAACCATTTCTTTCACCCCCTAGAAAGATCCCATTGTCCTCTTACAGTTTTATCCAAGAAACATAGCTAAGGGTTGGGGAGATAGCTCAGCAGCTTAAGCACCTGCCTGGTAAGCACAAGGTCCTGAGTTCAATCCCCAATACTAAAAGAAAAAAAAAAAAATCAATACACAGATTTTATTTAAAATTTTTATCCTTTATAGTTCAAACATGCAAGGGATAAAATTTGTATTCTGCTATTTATGCTATCTCCTAAATTTACTCTGGAATTTTTCATTAGTGAGTATAGTCTGATATCTTCAATTCCTGATAGTATTCAATAGTATGGTTATTCCATACTTTGGCCTTCTTGTAATCACTCAACCATGTTTATTCTCAGCAGTGTGCCTAATCCAAGGAATATAATAACATATAGGTTTTTTTTTTGTTTTTTGTTTTTTTTTTTAATGTATTAGTCCATGAGAGTCTCACTACACCAATCGGCTCATAGTGATTCTCCTGTTTTCAGCCTCCCAAGCACCAGGATTACAGGCACAGGCCACCATGCCCAGTCTCAATCACTGTCTCAGCGTGCCTAGGGGCGGGGCGAACACGGCAAGCGGGGGATTGAACCTTGGCTGCTGCTCTACGCCTAAGCAGGTGCTTTAGTCTGCCAAGCTGTCTTGCTGACCCATAACATTTTAAAACGGACCAGTTTTCTGCCTTCCTGGAGCTTTGAAGCAACAGTATGAAGGAGATTGCTAATAACAGTAAATATGAAATAACTATATGGAGAGTTTATGATTGTCTCAGTTATTTTTCATTTGTTGCTGGGACAAAAACACCTGACCCCAAAAATTTAAGGAAAGGAAAGTTTATTTAGCTCCCAGTCTGTGGAGGTATCAGTCTATACTCGGCTGCTTCCCCGGCTGAGCGGCACATAGCAGAGAGCAGCAGTTCAAGGAAGCAGAACACAGCGAAGAGAAGAGCAGCGGTTGTGGCTTCTAGCCAGCTTCTCTACCTTCATAAACAAGCTGCCCTGGGGCTGGGGTGTAGAACTCACACAATGTCCATGCCATCCTCCTCTTTGGCAGGATGAGGATGTTTACAACCTAATAATCCTGGCTCTGCTGAGTCACTTAATTAAACTTCTCAAGTTGACACAGTGTATGAACCAGTACAACCCACCCCTTGTCAACTGAGCAATCAGACATTTCCTTGCACCAGTTCCCTGGTAACAGACATGCTTATTAACATTTTACAGCTTGAACATTGTATTACAGTAGAACCAGGACATTTCTGCCCCTTTATGCAAAAGCCATTCTAGTCCATCTCTAAGAGTTGCCAAAGTCCTAATAGTTTCAGCATTGCTCAAAAGTCCAAGACCCAAATCTCCTCCAAAATCTAAGTCAAACTCTTAGTTGTCCCCTGTACAAATAAAACTTTAACACTTCCTCATTCAATGGTACAAGAAAAACATTAAACATTCCAAAAGGTAACACCAGTAAGATACAAAGCATTGGGACCAAGCTAAGTCCAAAATCCGGAAGAGCAAACAAGTCCTGTTCTATGTGGAACATCCAAAGCAAACTGTAACAAATTGTGAGCTCTAAGCCTGTTTGTAGCTCCCAAAGCCTAGCTTTGCTCCCTCTTTGCAGCTTTCCTCAGACAGTCCACGTTTCTGGCTTTTCCATACTTTTGGGTTTTCCACTGAATAGGCTAGGCTTCTCACAGCTTTAAGCACTGCCCTCCTAGGGGCACACTGCCTAGCCTGCCAGGCCTTCTAAAATCTAGGTGGAAAACTTCTTAACCTCAGAACTCCTGCATTCTGCATATGCCTAAAATCAATGCCAGTGTATGATGCCAAGGTCTGCTGCCAGCTGGAGTAGTAGCCAGGCTTTCTCCTCTTGGCTGTTGGGGTCAAGTACCTGGATTGCTGAGCATTCTGACCCTGATTTTGAGGAACAAATTCGCTATGCTGCTTCCATTCTGGAACATGAGGTTCTCTGGCTTTCTCCTAAAAGCAAAGTCCCTCACCAGTGGGACTGTGAGGCTGCAAAGGGCAAGAACCTGCCACCTCCTTTGATGCCCTCTGGACATCTTTTCTATTCTCCTATTCCTCCTAGGCAATAAGAGATCTCAACTCTACCTCTGTCTTCCTGGCACTTCCTTTCTGGTCAAACTCACATTTTAAATCATTCTGCTGATTTTCAGGCAAAGTCTCTGAACAGGAGCAAAATGCAGATAAACTTTCTGCCAAGTTACAACACAAATCATCTGCAGTCCAACAACTAATGCAGTGCTTCCCAGCACAACCCTCCCCAGCCTGGTCCTTTCAGGCAGGCTTTCTATCAGCATTCTGATGTAAGCTCTGATCAGAATCTCCCATAAGGAAGAGCCGTACATGTTCCAGCTCTTCACTAGTAGACATCTCCAAACCTCTTCTATCTCTTCCCATAAACCATTCCCAAAAAAACTCTTGAACCACATGGTCAAAGTAGACACAGCAATGACTACACTTCTCCAGTACCGAATTCTGTCTTTGTTACTTTTCTTTTATTGCTGGAACAAAATACCCAACAACCTAAATTAAGGAACGAAACGTTTATTTAGCTCAGTTTGTGGAAGTTTCAGTCTATACTCGCTTCCAGGCAGAGTGGTACACAGCAGAGAGCAGCAGTTAAAGGCAGCAGAAAACAGTGAAGAGCAAAGGGAAGGGTAGCAGCTGTGGCTTCTAGCCAGCCTGTTTGTCCTGATAAACAAGCTACCCTGAGGCTGGGGTGTAGAACTCACACAATGTTCGTGCCCTCCTCTTCCACAGGATGAGGATGTTTACAAATTTAACAATCCTGGCTCTCTACTGAGTCACTTAATTGAACGTCTAAACTTCTCTAGTTGATACAATGTATCAACCAGTACAACGATTTGAGCCTGTGTTGTATCTCTTTGGCTAGGCCATAAACGAACATTTTTAAGGAAAATACTGCATCATAAACAATTCTAAAGGGCACATGGGTGAACATGGCACAACTAGCCTTAAGACTGGGATTTGGGGGCACTAAACAATGTAGCAGGAAAAAAAAAAACAGCTTGAAAGGTAAAATTCATGAGAAACTAGCCTTAAAAATAATTTCATGTATGCCTCGATATTTACGAGAAAAAAGGGCCAGGAAAGCAAGATTTCCTAGTTGATTTTCCGTTCCTTTTCTCTCTCTGCGCCAGCTTCCTCCTGGCGATTGAACCAGGCCCTTCACACTGTACTACATCCCCAACTCTTTTTTCTTTTTCTTTTAATGTAGCTTGCGATGCAGTTGAATTTCTTTTCCTCCAGTCTCATCTCCCAAGGGTCTAGTGTTCTTCATGTGCCGTCTCAGAGCTCACCTGTGTCGACACACAATCATCTTCAACACGACCTGACCAGGAGCCTAACACTTTAAAACGCTAACACCCTTTCTTTCTCTCCCTTCTCCTGTCTTCTTTTAACTATAGTATGGATCTGTCAGGAAGGGAAGATCCATCTTCACTTTTCCATTTAGCATTTGTTCGCGAGCATGTACACTCCTGAGATTCTACAATTCCCAGTGCGCTCACTGTACAGCTGGAAGACGCCGAAGGAGTAGCCAGGAAACGCTCCTATTCTCCGTCGTAAGCACAAAGACTACAATTTCAACGCTGCAGCCACCTGAGCGGAAGTGCCTCTTCTTGACGCTGATTGGACTCAGCGGAGCGATGCATCCTGGGTCTTCCTCCAGTGCGCATGTGCACAGTGGCCTCGCGGGCGCCCCCGGCCACGTCCGAGAGGTGGAGGCTGTGGGGAGGGAGCGGAGCCGGCCAATCCCTGAGGTGCGCAGACGCAGTAGCGCCAGCGACAAGGGAAGCTTGGCTGCGGGGACCTACCTCGCTGGGTTTTGGATCACGACCTCCCTTCTTAGTGGCGGCTGCCGCTTGAGGTGGCAGACTTGGTTCGGAGCCGGGTGATTTCACGCCAGGCGCCAGCTCTCAAATAGTTCTTCGCCCGGCTGCCTCCAGCCTGCGCTTCTCTGGGCGCCGTCGGCCTGCCGTCGTCCCGACTTTCCCCGGAGGTTCTCTTCACTCTATCCGGAGCGTAGAAGGCGAAGGCCCGGGTCGGCACGGAGCCCTTTTCGTGCTCATCGCAAGTGCCACCGCCGCCATGGGCCTCACCATCTCCTCGCTTTTCTCCCGCCTGTTCGGCAAGAAGCAAATGCGTATCCTGATGGGTGAGCGAGGGGCCGAGGGGAGCCCAGGCCCGGCGGGGCTGCCTGGGCCTCGGGGCGGGGGGCGGGGCGGGGGCCGGGGATCGGTGCGGGGACCCGCGAGCGCAGGTGAGCGGTCCCTGACAGCTGTCGCCGGAGAGGCCTGCGCAGAGCCTCAAGCGAGGTTTCCTGTTCCCGAGCTTGGCTCGCTTTCTGTGCAATTGAAAGCGGTATAAGATTGGGTGGAGACGTGGGGAAGTAACTGAGAAGCGGGCCCTGGTGGTCGGGCTCTCGGGGGCATCTTCTTCCCGCTCCTCTGGGTGTGGGCAGCGGTCGGGATGGAGGCCGAGCGACTTCAGCCTTTCTCCTCTCCCTTTCTCCTTCGTGTAACACAGCCCTAGTGTGTGTGTTTGCAAGGGGGTCCGCAGCTGCGCGGGTTAGGAACTCACTGGCTTTCATAGTGACACCTTGAACATTTTTGAACAAGATTTTATGTGCGCCTGCTTTCAATATTCTTGATAAATGCCCTAGGGTAGAATTGTTGGATCATGTATAACTGTGTTTAATATTTTTTTGGTGTGTGTGTGTGTGTGTTTAACGTTTTGAGAAGCCGATCAACTGCTTTCTTTATTAGTTATACTATTTTACATTCTCACTTCCTATGTGTTTCAATCTCTCCATAAGATAGTAGTCTTTGAATACCTCTTCACCTGTGATTGGGACATTTGTGAATTTCAGATTCATTGTCTGAAAAATGAGAAGTTAATGTGAGATTTTCAAAACTATATGGATCACCCAGTATTTATTGTTCTGGGTACACAAGCACTAAAGTTTGTCACTTTAAAATTGAGGCTGTGTTTTATACTTTTAGAAAATTTGAACCATGAAGACCAATCTGTTACCCATTTGAAAATGTTTTTTCATTTTTGCCATCATTTTCCCCCAAAGTTCAAATAATTGCATCAAGCTCTTCTTAAAAATTTTTTTTTATTTTTTTCAGAACCCAGGTTTGAACTCAGGCCTCTTGCGCTTGCCAGGGAAGTGCTTATTCCACTGGGCTGTCTCCCTGTCCCCCTTTTTCAAATTAAAAGTGTTTCTCAGTTTTTTTTTTTGTTTTTGTTTTTGTGTTTTTGCCTTTTTTGTTTGTTTTATGTATTTAGGATAGGGTCTACCTAAATAGGACTCATAGTGATTCTCCTGTTTTTAGCCTCCCAAGCACTGGGATTACAGGCGCATGCCACTACATCCAGGTAGACATAGTTTTTATGTCTTTTATGATTAGCAAAGATCAGTGAGGTAGCTTTACTTCTTATATTAAAAGTTCGATCAAAGTGCAGGATTGCCAGCAGAGGTTCAGTATATCTTTTAATACAGTGAGTTGTTTACGGTAGTGAAGGGGAGGGAGAACATTGCTGGACTGTACAGATTAGTCTTATCTTGACTCCTGGAAATTGGTTGTAGTTTCATTGTATATAAAATCTCACAGCCGAGAATTTCTACATGAAGGACATACATACTAAATTAACTAATGGGACACAAAATTGTGAGACTAACGTGTTTTCAAGTAAGAAACCATACAGTCCATATATATTGAGGTAAGAAAACTAACCATAGAGAGGGAGAAGAAAGTATTAAATATGCATAAAGAAGGATGGGCATGGAGGCCTGGGAGATGGCTCAGTGGAATAAGTGCTTCCATGGCAAGTGTACAGGCCTGAGTTCAATCCCTGGTTCTGAAAAAAAAAAAAAAAAAAAAAAAAAAAATCAGCCGGGCGTGGTGACGCACGCCTGTAATCCCAGCACTAGGGAGGCTGAGGCAGGAGGATTGTTGTGAGTTCGAGACCAGCCTGAGCTACAAAGTGAGCTTAAGGACAGCCTGAACTGCATAGTGAGACCCTGTCTCAAAAAGACAAAAAAAAAAAAAAAAAAGAAGGATGGGCATGGCTCAGTGGTGGAGAACGCTTACCTAGTTTTAAGGGTTCTGGGTTTGATCCCTAGCAGTGGAAGGGAGATGAGGGTATATAAGCAGTATAAAGCTTATTAAAAATAAAAGACAAGTTGGATTCCCTATATGTTTTGGTATTGGAAATTGAACCCAGGGCCATCCCATTGACTTGTATCTCCAGTTCTTTTTTGAGGGGGGTTAATGGGATTCGAACTCAGATCCTTGTGCTTGCCAGGCAAGCTCTGTGCATCTGTACTTTATCTCCAGCCCTCCCCAGTTCTTTTTAAATTTAATTTTAATTTTCCTAGATTGGGCTCAACATTGCAGTCCTCTTGGTTCAGTCCCAGAGTGCTGTGATGTTAAGTATGTGCACTGTGCCTGTCTTTTCCAGTCTTTGTCAACTTTATTGGGTTCATCGTGCTTCTAAATGATGTTATGAGGTCCATTTGGACCTGCAGTGAGGACTAGTAGGTGCTGAAAAGCTCACTGGGAATGGTTTTATTTATTTTTACCTTCCTGTCAGTGTCTCAGTTTCAGTTCTGATTTGGACTAATGGTATTTTGAGATAGATGAATTTATATTTTCTTAATAACTTGGTAAAGATCACCTAAACAGGTCTCATATCCTCATTAGGTAGAGCTTTATAGGAAAATTTAAAGATCTTGTTGTTGCTTGTGTGTCTGAGTTTTCTCATTGCTGAGATTAAATACTGACACCTACTGTTAAAGAAGAAAAGGTTTATGTGTGAGAGGTTTCAGTTCACAGTTGGCTGACTCCAAGGCAGGTCAGTGTGGTGGTAGAAGAGCATCAGAGGAGAAGCAGCTCGTGGTAGGCAGAAGGCAGCAAGAACAGTTAGTTGCAAACCTCTTTCTGTCCAATATCCTGTCTGGGCCTAAACACTGACACCCAGCACAAGGCATCTGTAATCCTTGCATCACATCTTTGATCCTAGCACCACTCACACTAGATGAAACACCCTGAAAAGCCTCACCTGTAGCCACATGAGGTTTCGGGGAGACATCTAGAGCAAAGCCATTATAGGGTTGCTCTGCTTTGTTGTTGCTGTGTTTTTCTTCTTCTTCTTCTTTTTTTTTTTTTTTATAGAGAAGCAACAATCATTTATTTTTCCCTGAGGTACTGGTGGTTGAGGGACCGCCACATCCCTGAGACGTTCTTATCCCTCTAGTCCAGCACCTGGGCCATGTAGCCCTCCTGCTTCTGGATCTGGAAGTCAGACTTACCATTCCTAAACGTTTGTTTCTGTTGGCTGATAACTTGCTGCAACTCCTTGTTCTCATTCTTGTTGCTGTTAAGTATATCTTCTTGCTTTGCAATGTGAAACTCAGTTTCACTGCACTTGGCCCTTCTTGCTGGACTCTGCAGGACTCTGCTCTTGACCCCGGAGAGCGGTTTTTCAAGGGCAGCACCTTCCCCATCTGCCTGGGCAGCACCTCCTCCTTTCCAAGGGCAAACTGCAGCTTATCTTCTTCTTTGGCCAAGAGGAACTTCGTCTTGGCATGGACAGCTTTCTCTTCCACCAGCTTCTTTTCCATGGCCTGAATCTCTTCTTCACTGACAAAATTTTCATCCTGAAGAACCATCACTTTCTTCAGCTGGTGGATAAGTTCCTCCTGCGATTGGGTTACATCCTGTAGTCGGTTGAAGGTGAGGAACACAGAGGAGCCTCCCGGGAACCACCTGAGGGTCGTTGCCCTCTTTTGCCCCTGCCAGCTCTTTGGGAAATTATATTTTAAATTTTGTGGTGGCTACTTGTATGTTTCTTTCAAGTTAATATTTTTGTAATTTTTATGTGTGTGTGTGTGTGTGTGTGTGTGTGTGTGTGTGTGTGTGTGTATGGAAGATGCTGTTACATATTCAAAAAATAAGACACCTTATATGTTGCATTTAACTTTCATTATACCCATGAGTTAGGTACTATAGTGTGTGTCATAGTACTTTGGAAAGAGTAAACCTGGATCTCAGTACAAAGAATTGGAAGAACAAAGTTTGATTAGAGGATACAGGAATAAGAAAACATAAAAAGCTCCAGGGAAATCTTTAAGCTGCCCTTTATTAGGATACAGGGTAGGGAAAATCCTTTGTTGTGTTGTATGGATGGAGGGAGTCTAAATTAAACTATATAATTTTTTTAAGCTTAGGAGCACTGCTTTCCTGTGCTGCGTGATAGTTTGATTTAAATATGAAGGTGTCCTTGCATAAATAATACTCAATTGAGTTGATTTTACAGATTGATCATCTGAGTATGGCAGTAGACACCTGTAATCCCAGCACTTAGGAGGCTGAGACACCATTGTTATTGATCAGCCCAATCAGAAGTGATGTTCTTAGAAATATTATCTATTGAATGTGGTTCTTACATTTGTTGTTTTTCTTATGAAGCTTTGTGCTAACAATGAAGAATATCTAAATTCTGAGACACTTATATGTAAAGGCCTTCCTATCGCCCTTATTACTTTGGTGAGGCTTCCATTTCCTCCCTTCCTTACTTCCCCTAATAGTGGGGATTGTACCCAGGCTGCTCACACAGGCTGGCCCCAGCTGTTTTTTAAATTTTGAGAGTTTTGCTCAGTCCCTTAAATTTGTGATCCTCCTAACTTAGCCTCCCATAGTGCTTGCTTTACAGACTGATGCCACCACAGTAGGCTAGGGCAGCCCTTTTCTGGTGGGACTTCTTCCCAAAAAAACCCATTGCTCACTTCCTTTTCCTCTTTGTTTTCCTTCTGGTGTTTAGGGCCAGGGCCTTCCCTGTCTCCCATGTGCCTCAGGCTTCTGAGTCTGGGGTTGCAGGCATGCATCACCACACCGGAGCACAACTTTTACTTTCAGATTATAAGTTACTTGATGTCTTTGTGTGTTTTTGTTCTAAAATTTGAATATATAATGTCTTCTAGTTGGATTGGATGCTGCTGGCAAGACGACCATCCTGTATAAACTCAAGTTAGGGGAGATAGTCACCACCATTCCTACCATTGGTAAGAAAGCTTACAGATGAATTTCATTTCTAGTGTAATGCCAAAGCTTACATAAGTAGTGCTGTGTGCGTAAAGCTTACCGATGATCTTACTAGGACTTTACAAAAGCTATTCTATAGAGAATAGGGACTTTATCTTTTTAATGATGTAGTATTGTGCCTGACAATCATTTTTTGTTTTTCATTGTAGGTTTTAATGTGGAAACAGTAGAATATAAGAACATTTGTTTCACAGTGTGGGATGTTGGTGGTCAAGATAAAATTCGACCTCTCTGGAGGCATTACTTCCAGAATACCCAGGTAAAGAACACTTTAAGTTTGTATGACTTTTTGAAGTTGGGGAGATAGCTCAGTAGAATAAGCGCTTACCTGGTAAGCACAAGGGCCCGAGTTCAATCCCCGGTTCCACCAAGAAAAAAAAAAAGTTTTTATGACTTGTCTGTGTGGTGTTGGTCAGTTGATTTGACTCTGTCCTGTTCGCTTGGATGTTGATATTTACTGTATAAGTTGGCACTTTGCTTGTCACCACTCCGATGATGTGTACACACTCAGTCATGCCTTGCAGGGCTACGTTCATTCCTGCAGAGGGCTACATAGCCATGTTGGTAAGATTTTGAAAGCTGAGCTGGCGGTGCTGCGATGTGGACCTTAAGGATGAATTGGGTGTACCTCATTGTTGGTTCTTTTGTTTTTTTAGAAAATAAAGGTATATATGGCTTGCTGTCATAGTAGTTTGTAATGAATGTGAGACAGTGACAGACCTTTAGCCTAGTTATGTTTATGGAGAATAATGAAGGTGAATCTGTTGTATTGACTTGTAAGGTACATTGTTATGTTATTGCGCGGTGTACGTAGTCTGGCCTGGAGGAGACTTAAGG
>PVKA01043355.1:0-16794 GCA_004027165.1 Ctenomys sociabilis | reverse complement strand
TAATGCTTGTTTGATTAGGTTTGCATATCTATATCCAGTAATCTGAACAACTACTTTGAAGATAACAATCTGCAATATAACCATTGTTAATTTCCTATCATCTTGTTTTGAAATTCTGAATCAATTTTATTTTGTATTCTCTTTAAAATAAACAAAACAAAAATTATTTAAACAGTATTGAAAAATCCTTTCTCTTCAGTGAATGAAGAGAAACTAATATTATAACTATCTTCCTCTTTTTTCTTTTCTCTTCCTTCCTTTCCCCTTTGCCCCACCTTACTTCCCATTTGCCATTGAATAATTTATTTCCATTTCACAATATCTATTGTACATTTTAAAACTTATTTACTCTTTTAGTCTTACACCAGGAAAATACTATGATGTTTACACATGTGAATCTTTTTTTTTTTTTTTCTTTTTGTCTTTTTTGAGACAGGGTCTCACTATGCAGTTCAGGCTGGCCTTAAGCTCACTTTGTAGCTCAGGCTGGTCTCGAACTCACAACAATCCTCCTGCCTCAGTCTCCCAAGTGCTGGGATTACAGGCCTGCGCCACCACGCCTGGCTTATGTGAATCTGATTTAGTTCATTTATAAGTATGACTGCTAATTGCATCCACTTCTTTAAATGTCTCGAGTTTATCCACCTCTATGGGTGAGTAGTACTCCACTTTATTAAAAGTACATTTTTTATCCATTCCATGGTTAATGGGCACTTAGGTTGTTTCCAAGATTTAGCTATTACAAACTGTGTGCTTATAAATATGGGTACACATATGACTGTGGTACAATGTTTTTAATTCTCTGATACATTCTCCAAAAACTTTAGGAATATTTAACACTAATGCTCTCCAAGCTCCTTAGTGAAGTTGAAATGAAAGGAGTAATCTCAAGTCATTGCAGGAAGCTAGAATAACCTTGATTTCAAAATCAGAAAAGCGTACAACCAAAAAAGAAAAGGATGGACCTATCACTTTAATGAATAAAGATGGAAATATCAACTGGCAAACAGAATGCAACAAACATCATATATCATGACCAAGTAGGATTCATCACAACATTCTAGGGATTGTTCAACATATACAAATCAATAAATGTAAGATACCACATAAAGAAACAAAACCAACAACTACATGGCCATCTCAATTGATGTAGAAAGAGTCATTGACAAAACTCAAAATCTTTTCCAGAAGAAATCACTGAAAAAAATAGATGTAGAAGCAAACCTTTTCTAAACTCATGAAGCTATTTTAACAACACACATATACTGTACAGTACTCCAAAATACCAAAATACAGTGAAAATTCTTCAATAAGTAATTTAGATTAATATTTTTGAAAACTTGAAAAACAGTGAGTCCATGAAAGTCAAACTGTGAAAGAGTGAGGGACTACTGTATCCACAAGAACGCCAGGAAAAGGATGAGGCTATTATCTTTAGAAGTACTTTATCTAATCTGATAAAAGCAAAGCAAAAACAAAAAGTATAAAAAACCTACAGACAACATCATATTGAAGGAAGAACATAATGGAAAGTTGTCCCTCTATAATCAGGAATAAGACTATAGTGCCCACTATTACTACTCCTGCTCTACATAGTGCTCTAGACATTAGCTAGAACAATTATACAAGAAAAAGAAATAAAAGTTTTATGCATAGGAAAAAGAAGTAAAATTGTTATATTTGCAAAGACATGAGGCTTTACACAGAAAACCCAAATAATAACTAAATTCAATAAAGTAGCAAGAACAAAATCAACACACAAAAATAATACCATTCCTGTACTTTACTGATAAATTACTGAAAAAGAAATTATGGAAAAATATCATTCCCAACAGTACCAAGAAAATTTAAACACATAAGAATTAGGATAATTAAGGAAGCTATATTTATCTAGAGCAAAAACTATAGAACCTTGAAAAACAAAATTTAAGAGGACATCATAAAATTGAAAAATATTGCCTGTTACTCAATAGGTAGAAGAAAAATAGTCAAAATGTTCATTCTTCTAAAATTCATAGATATATTTATTACAATCCCAATCAAAATGCCAACGTTATTATTACAAGAGCTGGAGAAAACAATCCTGAAATTTACAGGTAATAAGAGGAGACCTAAAAGCAGTAAAAGCAGGCATGAGTAGCAACAGAAAAACAGGAAGCATCACAAGCCCTGATTAAAGTTACACTACAAAGGCACAGTGATAAATACAGCATGGCACTGGAACAAAAACAGATATAAGAATCAGTGGACCAGAACAGAGGATACAGAAACAATTCTATGCCATTCAGCTATTTGACTGACCAAGAATATACATTGGAGGAATCATAGCTTCCTTAATAAGTGGTTTCAGGAAAACTGGCTATACATTGTAAATGTGGACATACTCCCAAAATTGCTGTACAGGCTTAATGCAATCACTATCAAACTGCCAACAACATACCAAGCAGACAAAGAGAAATTGTTCCTAAAATATATTTGGAACCAGAAAAGATTTAGAATAGCAAAGGCAATCCTGGCCAACACAGATAAGGCAGGAGGCATTACAAGTCCTAACTTGAAATCATACTACAAAGCTACTGTGATAAAATCAGCATGGTACTGGCAACAAAATACACCTCAGGATCAATGGAATACATTAGAAGATGCAGAAGCTTCTACGAACACACTCAGCCACCTGATCTTCAACAAAGGGGCCAAACAAGCTTACTGGAAGAAAGATAGCCTCTTTAACAAATGGTGCTGGAAAACGTGGCTTTGTACATGCCGAAAACTAAAACTTGACCCAGCTCTATCACCATGTACTAAGCAAAAGTCAAAATGGATAAAAGATACATACATTAAAAAAGAAACACTCAGTCTCCTGGAGGAGAAAGTATGAGGAACTATTGAAGACATAGGGGTAGGCAAAGAGTTCATGAGCAAAAATGAAATCACATGGGTAACACTTGAAATATTAAAAACTGAGACCACCGCTTACTGAGGAATTTATACACATCAAAAGAAATTACCAACAAAGTGAAAAGACAATTCACAAATTTTGAATAAATCTTAACTAATAAGCATTCAGACAAAGGTCTGCTCTCTAGAATTTATAAAGAACTAAAAAACATTAGGGCTCCTAAATTTAAAGACCCAATCCAGAAATGGGGATCCAACATGAACACACTTCTCAGCGGACAAAATTAAAGAAGCGAATAAATAAATGAAAAAAGGCTCCAAATCACTACCCATCCGAGAAATGCAAATTAAAACAACATTGAAATATCATTACACCCCAGAAAGAATGGCTATCATAAAGAAATCAACCAACAACTAATATTGAAGAGGCTATGGGGAACAGGGAACACTTCTCCACTGCTGATGGTAATGTAAACTGGTGCAACCATTAGAGAAATCAGTGTGGAGTCTCCTTCAGAAACTAGGACTGGAAATCCCATTCAAGCCAGCTATTCCCCTACTGAGAATTTTCTAAGAGCGACAGAAAACATCATATCACAGTGATATATGTGCGCCTATGTGTATAGCAGCACAATTTGTGATAGCAATATCTTGGAAACAACTAAGATGCCCGTCACATGAGGAATGAATGAAAAAGATGTGGTATGTTTATACAGTGGAGTATTACTCAGCTATAAAGAATGATAAACTTGAAGCCTTTTTATTTAAGTGGGTGCCTCTCAAGGATATACTTATAAGTGAAATAAACCAGACCCACATGTGTAAATATTGTATAGTCTGCCTAGTGTAAGGACTCAAAAGAAGAAGTACAGATGGAAAGGTATAACACAATCAAAAGGAAACCAAGAACTTGAGAGGGCAAGGAGAAAAGCTGGGAAACAGTAAGGGACAAAGCTATACATTTGTGCACAGAAGATGGGCAAGGCAATGATACTGAGAAACATCAGCAGGTTTTTGAAACTCGCAGTTGATTGGTAAGATTCTCACCCTGACTAACTATACATGCTGATACCTGTGAACCAAGCAACTGCATTGAAGATAGCAATGTGTAATAGAAGGGTCACACTTTGAATGCCTGTCATAATGGTATTCTAAATACATTCTTCTTGTCATGACATAACAATTATTACCATACTGTCTCTCAAGTAAAAGGTTGTGTGTTTTTTAAATGGGTAATAAATGAAAAAAGACACAAGAAAAAAGTCACAGGACTGTCCTGCTACAATACTGTATATGGTTAGATTTTGAAATTTCTGTGCAAAATATGTAACTGTTTATTCATATTTCTTAATATTTTTAAATTCTTTTTCCATATCTGGTAGACTTAAAGTTTCTTATGCCTAAGATATTTGATATTAAGACAGATAGGTTAAACCCACATGTATATATTTTAGGGTAATAATAAGCTTCTATTCTGGAGGGTTAACAACCTAAATTTGCAGACCAAAAAATAGAGAAAAAGAAGGTCTGCAAGGACACTCAACATTTTAGCCTTTTCTTTTCTTTTTTCTATTTTTTTGGCGCAGGGTCTCACTATGCATGCAGCCCACATTCATAGTGATCTTCCTGCCTTTTGCCTCCCATGTGCTGGGATTACAGGCACGCGCCACCAGGCCCGGATTGCATCGCAGGCTCAGCGCACCCGAAGGCGGGGCCTGCGTGGCTTGGGGAGCCAGGGATCAAACTCTGATGCCTACGCTTACCTGAGGAAGCGCTTAGTCTGCTGAGCTATACCGCCGGCCCTAGCCTTTTCTTTTCAATGTCAGTGAGGACTCATGACATAGGAGAAACTGTACTGTAATACCATACAACTCAGCTGTGTCCCAAATTTTCTGATCAAGATGATTGAGGAACATGATCAATGATGTAGAGTGTGCCTAGGGACAGTCACAGAGAGAGAAAACATTCTCTCAGGTTTTCACAGGGAGAAAATTGTTCAAGCAATGACTGTGATGCATCCATATGGCTGACACTGACAAAGGATCTACAAACTGCAGTACAGTGTTACAAGATAAATCTTGAAGGGATTTGACTGAGCTTATCAGGTACAAAAACTACATTTCTTGTTATATAAGTCTTGCTTTATCTTGGTATAACCATCCAGCAGAAAAGTATAACAACGAAGTATAAAAAGGAAAGACATACTAATAGGCTGAGCTATAAAAGACTCAAGTCAACAACTTCTGACATTGCCAATCTTATGGAAAACCCACTGTTATGGACTACTGAACTACATTGGAATATTCTGTAGATCCTTTGTCTGTGTCATCCATGTGGCTGTGTCACGGCCAATGCTTATTTTGCTGAATTCCCACATCTGTAATATTTAAATGCCAACGGAGTACCCTTCTCTGACAAAACTAAACAAAAAAGGGATACAAATGAATCATTTTGTATCTGTATATTTAAAATAGTTAGGATAAGTATACAGCTACATTCTCTTAATTCAATGAATAGAAAATTTGTTTTAATAGTGTTTGTGGAAAAGATATCATGTCTGCATCTTGTACAATGAATATCCACTAAGACAGTAATATGTAATGTATTAATTATTGAAACTGTCATACTAATCAGTTTTGAAACTGTCTCATTGCTACTTGTTTCTCAATAAAATTATATATATATATATATATATATATATATATATATATATATATATATATATATATACAGACCTATATATGTTGTTCGTGTACAGGACTTAAAAGGATTTCATAGGTTAAAACAGATTCCACAGGGACAGTTACAACCCTGTCAGCATCAAAGAGTTCTAAAGACACTGGCTACACAGTGTTCAATGTGTTTGGGCCTATAGACAGAGCCCAGTCTTGTACTTGTGACATAAAACTCAGCCTTATGGTTAAAAGGAAAAACCCATCAGTAGTGCCCCTTGCCTACAATGGAGGTCATATCTACTGTACTGAATGGGACATTGGTTTAATCTAAGTAAATGCTATGTATTTCTTAACAAATGTGTAAGTTCACCTGGTTGATTTCTAAACCTAATCTTACAGGACATATAGCAAAGTATTAGACTCCATAAATAAAGGGATCTAAGAGCTACTGAGTTACAATTGCTATGCCTCAAAAAAGGTTAATAAACTTACCTGTTAGCTCAAATACTCATGGTTTGATTACACATTTTCTAATCCCTCAGGAAATTTTTTCTTAGAAAATACCAAAACCAGGTGATCATGCAGGTAAACCCTATGGGAAATATGCTAGATTGCATTTAGATTCCTTTCACTGAGATCTACCAGATTTTTTCTATAGAGACATATTAAGGCCTTAACGGTCCATCTCACACAGCTCAGGTGAACTGAGCCCTCTCTGGGGTTTCCTGACTCATTATAAGGGATGCTATGTTCACATTCCTTGGGCAGGACTAATTGTCCTCAAAGATGCTTCCTCTATCAATCTAATCCTATGTCAGAAAATCCACTACAGGGAAAGTTGTCCTCACATTCCTTGGACACAGCTGCCTGCAGGAGGCCCTTTAAAACCAAAAAGTTGTATCTTTCTCAGTGAGCTCTAGATATCTGTCATAAGCTGCAGAAGTCAAAAGGGTTTACAGGAATGAATTTGAGTTGAGGTGTTTTATAGCAGAAAGGAGACTAGTGATACTAGCAGCATACAGGAATGAAGGCCAATTGGGAAATGGAGGAAAAGTTGTTTCCATGGATCCAGACAGAGAAATGACATTTCAAGCAAAAAAGTCCAATGCTGCTACAGAAGGAAAAAGGAATCGTTCATGACGGAGTCAGAGGATGTTTCAGATTGAGGTGGTCATGGGTCTTCCGCTTGCAGCCTGAGGTAACCCATGTTAACTGCCAATATAAGGAGAAAGCCTGTTAAAGTCATACAAATGTGTAGTTAACCAGCCAGTGGTTGTCCTTGCAAACGGGAGAGTGCCCAGTGTTTTCCCTTGGTCCTGTAATTGATGTGCACCCAGTAATTAGAGTTGGCTGGTTTATTTGGGACAATACCCACTGGCCATGGAAGATTTTTTAAGGCCAGGGAGATGGCTCAGTGGAATAAGTGCTTCCCTAGCAACTGCAAGAGCCTGAGTTCAATCCCTGGTTCCTCCAAAAAAAAATAAATAAATAATTTTTTTTAAAAGGATTAAAACCCATATTTAAGAGATATCTGTTAGTGGACCTACAAAAAGTTCTAACTAGTCTTTTTATAATTATAAACTTTAAGATGTTGACATTCCAGATCCTTCTGTCTCAATAGCTGTTCAAAATATGAGATATTCAAATAAATGGTATGTTAGTGAGTGTAATTTAAAACCCAGAAGTTTTGGAACTACTAATGCAAATTTACTACTGCCATTATATTTATTAATCAGTGTAATTTGTAACTTAATTACATTGCCTTTGACATTTTCAAATGCATTTGTAAATATATTTTATTTTCTTTCTGAATTGCTCTGTATGCCCAAGGAAGCACTGAACAATTAAGCAATTAAACAAGTAAACAATTCCAGTAAATAAGCAAAGGTATAAATAAGGGTAAAACCTTGTCTATATAGTACCTGTCTAAAGTAGTACCCACAGTCCAGCATTCTACAACAATAGTGAGTTATTCAAAGAAATTGTCAACCATAGCCTTTAACAGCTCAACTTAATATTATGGCCCCACGATGTATACTTCATTTTTATACTTTTCTGCTGGATGGTTAAGACCTAGGTAGATCAAAACTTATATACCAACACATGAACTTTATATTTCCTATGTGGTCAGTGAAGTCCTCTCAGGGTTTATCTTGTAGTCCTGTACCTTATTCTGTAGTTCATTTGTCTGTGTCATCCATGTGCATGAGTCACGGCCAATGCTTGACCAATTTGCTCTCTGTGAGAGCTTGAGAGAAAGTTTTCTCTTCATGTGACTCTCCCCAGGCACACTGTAGAACTTCAATCTCTTTCCTCTGTGGCTCCATAATCTCCTTGTTCAGAAAATTTGGAGTTCACCTGAGTTTCATGATGTTGCAGTACAGGTTCTCCTATGTCCTGAGTCTTGGCTGACCTTGAAAGGCTAGGGCCAAAATGTTGGCTGGCCTTGTGGCTCTTCTATTTCTCCAACTCTGACTTGGGATCTTAGGTTGTTAAGCATCCAGAAGAAAAGCTGATTAGTATCCTGCAGCATATGCCATTCACTTTGCCTTATCTGACTCAATTGGATTGTGTTGTCGAGTTCAAGCACCTAAGTTAGTTGAATGACAATGGAGTGCCCACCTTTGACAGGTGTAGACAAAGGAAGGGGTGTAGAAAGAAAAAATCATGATGTGTGTGTATAGACAGTACAGTTGGGATAGATAATGCTGTGCTTCTACATAATTCTATGAGAGGCAAGATCTGCACTAATGGTGGTTGGACAGAATATTATGTCGGCTTCTAGTACTACGGTCATCCACTAGGAAAATAATTATTGAATTTTTGATATAATTCAGGTATAAAAAATAAGATAAGTAAGCAGCTACACTCTTAATTTACTGATAAGAGTCATCTGCTAAAATAATATCTGTAAGTATAATATCATGTATGCACCTTGTACAATACTAAAACATTATGAAAACAGTTTGCAATGTATTGATTTATCGAATCTGTATTGTTAAGGAGTCTTGAAACTGTATGATTGACATTTGTAGTTCAACAAAATAAAATAAAATAAAAATAAAGTAATACCCATAACAAAAGCTATAAGCTGTATATTGAAGAGATTGTGGACTGAGATGGGAGATACTGATAATTTCTGCAACAACAATGGACAAGATGAGCAGTTTTTTAATGTCATTTTGCTAAAAGAAATCCCCATATGAGTACTTTCCCAATGGAGTCCTCTCATAGCTCACATACATACACTGAATTCAATTTACACATTACTTAATTTTTCCTTCTAATTTGAATCTGCACATTATCACTTATGGTCTGATTCTATGCTCTCAACATTTTCCCTCCTGATAGATCTATAACAGTGTAGAAATTTAACTGACAACAAATTAGATTTTGCATATTGTCCAGAAGTCTATCTTCAGTCAAAATTCTAATGAAAGAAGAAAAGAAGCAAGGGAGAAAGGTAGAGGGTAAGGGAAATAAAGGTAGTTAAAAACCCAGAAATACATCAATAAACTCATGGTGCAAACATCAGCAAACACTAAAATAGGAAAGGTTTTATTCAACTGATGAACTGAAAGAAAATATAACACAATCACATACAGAAAATCCACTTTTCCTTGATACTAGGGTCCATTGAGGTAGCATACTTACTATCTTAGAATTTTTTTTTGGTTCAACATTACATGACTACAATAATCATTATGTAAAATTATATACTTTATGCTGTTTAATTTAGTTTTTAAATTTTGTAATCAGCCTTTACATTATATTAGTCAGCACTTAATCAAAAAAGTTGAATCATTATAAGAATTACATAATAAGATATCATAGTTTGAGGGTTTTCAAGGAGTATAATACAATATAGGTACATAATTTTATAAGATTATTTAATAATGAATCACCCAAAGAACCATATACAAAGAGTACAAGAGATCTGTCCACACACTGAAGATCACAAACTCCAGCTGAGGAACTAGATCCTAGTATCCTGCATGAATCCAGCTGAAGACCTAGAGCTCATAACAATAGCTCCTGTAAATCCAACTGGAGGCCTAGATCCCATGGCACTGTCTCATGCATGCCTGTTTTGAGGATCTGCAATGGGAAGACCCAAAGGTCCCTGGTGGTAGCTACAAAGTCTATGCCATCAGGATGAAGGATCTATGCTAACAGGCTGAGGGATCTGCACTGGAGCCAGGAAGTGATGCTCAAGTAAGCACCAGAGCTCCCCTAAAAAGTACCCTGGCCATCCTCAAAACAGTGAGGTCCCAAGTTCCTTCAGTGATGAGGAAAGCTGAGTTCCCATCAGGAAAGCCAATGTGATAAGCTGCGGGAGCCACCATCTTCCTCTCCAGAGCCAGGAAGCAATGTTCAAGGTGAGGACCAGAGCTCCCCAAAAGTGAACCAGACATTCTCAGTGACCATAAAGTCCCAGCCTCCTCTTCAGATAACTTTCAACTTTACCAGAAAAGCCAATATGACAAGGTCCTCCCACAGAACAGCCTAAGAGAAACAGCAGCTCTCTAACAGATTCCCAAAAGCTTCTCCAATCACCTCGCCTAACAGCTTCCCAACAGCTTCTCCAGTTCTGCCTTTTATGCTGCTGGTAACAATGCTCAGGTGGGCCTCCCACACCCACCATCACATCAGCTCAGTTCAGCTGGGTGTAACAAGCTGACAACCAGTTAGCAGCCCACCGCACAAGAGGTTTGTAATAATAAAAAATAGTATTGTAACTATGAAAGAGCCTGGAAAAGCAAGGACTACAGAGTGATGAAAGATCAGAGGTAAGTCACTGAACAGCCTCTCATACCCAGCCTCCAGAGAGGAGAGAAAGGACCACTTGTGGCAAAATCTCCATAAGATACTTTTCCTCTGCATCTGGCATTGTGACTGGGATAGAGTTGCCAAATTTAGTAGGCACATGTATTACATATTATATATAAAAGATGTGTGTGTGTGTGTGTGTGTGTGTGTATATATACATATTGTGTATATATTATATATATTGCATGTTGTCATGTGTTATATGTACATACACATATGTTTAGTGTGCAAAATTATGTGTGTGAAACATGCTTGTATATATATATATATATGTATATATATATATATATATATATATATATGTATGTATGTAGCATAGACCATATTTGTACTAAAATATTCATTGTTTATGTGAAATTCATATTTAATTGTGTAGCCCCCATACTAGCTGGCAACCCACTGCACTACTCTGGAAGCACCTCCATCTTAGTTAGGCAAGCTAACCTAGGAAATCTCAGAAGTGAGACAGAATCTGGGTTTATGCAGCAGAGCCATCTACATGAAATCGACTGAGCCTGCTGCATTAGAGAAATACACTTCTATTTTGTTTGGCAGTGAGTATTTTGTATCTCTGTTATATTGATTTAATCTGAACCATATTACAAGAACAAATTCTCAAAGGAACTGAAGCTAAATAATTTTTGATAAAGCTACTAAATTATAGAAAGGCAAAAAGGATGCACATATTCTACAACCTATTGAAAACCACAGAAAATATTTTCCATACTTCTACAGAAAGACCAGCATAACAATGTGCATTGCTGAATGCTTATAATAAAATCTGGAACCACTGAGTGCTGATTGATAGGAGAATAAATAAATAAGTAATTCTTGATACTTTCATTCCACCAAATACAGTACTATATAATAGTTCAAATGAGGGGCAGTGGGTCACGAGGCTCCACCCCGCAGGATGTCACCTCCTCCTCACTGTATGACCCAGAGCCGGAGGCGGCCAGTGGAAGAGGCCCAAGGCGGGGAAGCAAGGAGCATGCTGAACCTCGTGCAAGGGGCGACTCGGCTTGGAGGAGCCCCCAGGAAACTTCCTGGCCATAAAAAAGGATGCCCCGCCCCGGTGCTGCCCCAGGTGATGTGGGTCAGTGATCTGCGAAGGCAGCTGAGGCTGCGGCGCGACCCCTGAGCCCAGGAGGACACACTCAACGAACAGTAGCCCACTCTGGTGGCAATGCCATGAATGAGATGGCCAACGTGAATTCCATCAGCTGCCCTCATTATACCTCCTCCATCACTGTGCCCTGAGCCAGGATTCCCACGCCCGCCAGGTGCATCTCCCTAGCTGCTACAGAAACTCCTCATCCAAGGCCTCCCATGGGAGAAGTTGGGACAGTGAGGGAGCTGGCTGAGGGTGGCCCACCTCCCCCTGGAGCAGTCCTAGAGTAATCCCAAAACAGCCCACTCCAGCAGGACAGGAGCCAGGAAAGCCATGGAGACCCCAGGAAAGGGATTCCAGCCTGTCAGACCGTGGCAGGAGCCCACCCCAGATGAGTATTCATGGAGAAACTCAAATACCAGGGGCTCCTGAAGGTCAAAAGCCTCCTAGCTGCCCAGGAAAAGATCAGAAAAATATAAAATAGACATGTTCTTCAGCATCTGCCAATGGAGCAGCTTCACAGGCTTCCTCTCCAGCTTACAGCCCAGGAAAGAGCAAGCACCCCTTTCCCACCTCAGGGGTCATTAGCTTCTCCTCGATCCATCAGCGGAGCCAGCCCATCACAGCCACCATGGCCCCTTTCTGGTACAGGTGAGCCAAGGGGGCAGGTAGGGAGGGCAGTAGGGAAGAATTCTGGCACTAAGGGGGCAAGATCAAAGGAGAGAGGCTTTGATGATGGACACCAAGGGCTCTAGGGTATGGAGAAAAATGCTGAGCTGGAGGAGGCCTAGAGTTGAGGGGTTGCCAAGCTGAGCTAGGGCTGGGAACAAAAAGTGGAACACTAAGCTTTGGTCTTTATGAACTCTGGGGACTCCACAGAAAACAGATTTTTAAGATTTGTAATATGTCTATCCTGCTTTCTGGAACATGATGACAGTATATTAGGTATTGTGGTTGCTTAAACAGCTAGTGTGTTAGTCACTTTCCTGTCATTGAGACAAACCATGTGATATCCACAACTTAGAGGAGAACGTTATTTTGCTTCAAATTTCAAAGAGTCTAGTCTGTTGTTAGCTAGCTCCAAGGCAGAAAGCATGATGGAAGGGCCTGGAAAAGGATGTTTGTACAACCTATGGCATCCAGGAAGCAGAGAGAGAAGCCAGGAGCCAGGGACAAGCTTGAAGTGACATTCCCCAATTGGACACCACCTACTATGAACTCATCCAATGGGTCAGTCCACTGATGAGTATAGTGCTCCTGTGAACCATCAACTTCCACAAGCCCCACCACTGAACACTTGAGACTTTTCTAGAACATTCAAGATCTAAATCATAGCAGCTAGACACATAGGTATGTGGGTAAGTGCACCCATCTTGCTTGATTCATATTGGATGCTTGCCACCACTATGCATAAGACAAACTGCATTGTTCTGGACACTTTATGGTGAATAAAATCCCATTTCACAGAGTTGTCTCCATAATACTTCATATCTCTCTCTTCTCTCTCTCTCTCTCTCTCTCTCTCTCTCTCTCTCTCTCTCTCTCCCTCTCTCTCTCTCTCTCTCTCTCACACACACACACACACATACACACACACATTTCCTTATCACTCCACCATTATATTGGCTTATACATGTCTGTTGGTGTGCGTCATGTCAGCAATCAGTGATAGTGTGAAATAGCTACATGGGCACTGCTGTCATGGGCAGTGGCAGTGCCTGACCAGTATTCACAACAATGTGGTCATTCTCTCTAGCTTGCTTCAGATGTGACAATTTTAGGAGCAGAGAAAAAACACTTGGCTAGCTGTGCTTTCTAATTAAAGATTTAACTCAAAAAAAGATCAAATGAGTTAAGTAAAACTGTATCAGCATAGAAACATGACAACAATGAAATTGACCTGAAAAACTTACAAAATACTAAATATAAGATGAGTCACTTATATAAAGCTTCTAAAAGGAAAAATATTATCTCTTAAGTGTATGTATACATTAAAAATATTTTCATGAAAATGTTAAATATCAAATTCAAGACAGTGGTTATCACTGGGGGAGAAAGGAAGAGGAGACTAGGATTTGGGAGTGGTATACAAAGTACTCCAAATATATCTGTAACGTTTCACTCACTTTTGAAAAATCAGAATAAACAAAAGTTTGTTGAATGAGTATTGAATGTATGAACCAAGTAGCCCAATGTTTGATATATTTTCCATTTCATGTAGATGTTTACAATCACAAAGATTATATGGATAATTATTTAAGGCTAGATAATAGAACATCTATAAATCTATAAGATTATAAAAGAACACTCGTTGTTCTATTTGAATGTATTTTAAACAGTGTTTATAGTATAAAAAGTGGAAAATAGGCATTGTTATTACCAGTAAGATTTTCTACACAATTAAATAACAAGGATATATTATTTTCATCACACAAGCCTATGAAAGTTATAACCAGACAATGAGCTCTGGTAGCCCTTCAAGTGGGAGGTGGTGTGTTTCTAGGATCACACAGGCTTTGTGGTGAACTCTAGTAGTTTATGGTAGCAATAGATGCTGAGTAATAAATGTGTTAAGGACATGGAAGAGCTAACCTTCAGAAAATGACAGAATAGAACAAAAAGACAACTTACCTTCAAAAAAGTTAGCTACAATCAGAAGCTAGATTTTTCCAGCGATATCTAGGTTTTTTAACTACGTAGTTACAGTAGTATCTTAATTCCACTTCTACTTAACATTTCTACGGGAAACAATTCTAAAATCCTATGAACGTGTTTTGAAACTGTCTCTTTGCTGTTTGTTTCTCAATAAAATTAATTTAAAAAGGAAACTGAATAGACAAATTATAGCCAGTATATCCCTAAGGTGAAAAACTACTACAATCCAAAGCCAATTTCTAGAACTGAGATTTGGTAATAATTCAGGTCATGGATTGGAAACCCAAACTGAAGTAACATTTCTGGATTATCTACCATGTCAATTACCCTAGAAGGTCACAGATGACATTTGCATAGTCAAAAATACAGAAATGAGTTCAGTTACTACAGACATACAAAGGATAAAGATAGGACCTGGTAAAAGGAAAGTTAAAGTTTCCTTTAACAGAAACTTTAAGTAGAAATTTATAGGAAAGGACACTAGCTTAGGTAGCTAGAGGGGGCATGCTCTGATACAGGAGATCAAACTAGCCCACCTACAAAGGTACAGGGCCAGCTTCAAGGATTAGTTGATGGGCTGGGTCCAGTTGATCGTTTTCTTAGTCTCGGTGAAATGGAACTAAATTACGTATGACTGAGGGATGGTTTCATTTCCAGGAAAAAAAAAAACTGCTTCTGTCTGTGGTAGGCTCAGTCACATGGGGCTCCACATTTCCTGGAATCCTGGTGATCACAAATTTAGGTCAATTGTTCCAGGCTTCTGAGTATAGCTGAATATCCCTCTAAACCCCTTATCTTCACATCCGCCATTTTGAAAGGAGATTCTGTAAATTAAGGACTAATCAACACCTAGGAAAACACTTCCTAAATGATCAACATACCCATATCAGAGCTCAAAAGTGATGTGACCCAGAATTTACAGTAAGTGTCCCAGCTACTGTTTTCTTTTTGCTGGGACATGTGCCTGACACTCAAAATTAGGAAAGGAAAGGTTTATTTAGCTCAGTAACTGGAGGTTTCAGTCAATACTCAGCTGGCTCCAAGGCAGAGTGCCATATGGCTGAGAGCAACCTTTCATGGTTGTGGCAAAGAGCAAGAGAACAAAGGGAAGGGCCAGAGGTCAGGTCGCTAACTAGCCTCTCAACCCTCCTTACATTGTAATGCAAATTACCTGACCCAGGTTAGGTGCAGCATCCCTGCCCATAATAATCAGTCATAAACTCCAGAAGCTGCCCCCATGACTACTGCGTGAGGCTTTTGGGGTACAACTAGACACAAACCATAACAGTAAGAAAAAAAAAAACAAAACACACAATGAAAGTCAAGTTTGTTCTGCTCTAGTTACCAATATTGGGCATCTCTAGACCTACCTGAACAGTCATGGTTCCTTACAAAAATGGCCTTTGGACCAGAGAGATAGCTCAGTAGAATAAGACCCTGCCTAGTAAGCACAGGGTCCTGAGTTCAATACTCATTACCACAAAAAATAAATAAATAAAATTGAAAAAGGCTTTTAAGTCCCTGTCTATAACAAAAGAAGAAAACACAAATCATGCTTTTAATGAGTAGCGGTTAAGGGCACAGAATTCTGACTGTTCCCCATCCCTATTGAGACAGATTAGGGCATGGCAAAGCTCTCTAGGTACATAGCCATCACCTGCTACTTACAACTCCCTGGGACACATTCCAAAAAAAGCAGAAGAGTTTACAATGCTCTGCACATGTATTTCTCATGAGAATTCAAGCAAGTTTTTGATAATATGAGCTCAACCTTACATCAGCCTGAGACATGGGTGATCCAAAAAGGACATTCCATGTTAAGTTTTTAGCCGGGCATGGTGGCACAGGCCTGTAATACCAGCACTCAGGAGGCTGAGGCAGAAGGATTGTTGTGAGTTTGAGACCAGCCTGAGTTACAAAGTGAGCTTAAGGCCAGCCTGAACTGCATAGTGAGACCCTATCTCAAAAAGACAAAAAAATCATGTTGAGTTTTTGCCATTCTATTCTATCTCATATGGCAACCTACCCTCATGCTGTAGATTGTATTGCTTTTCTACTTTTATTTGGCTCAAACTCACTCTACAGAGCCTATTCTTGTTTCCTAACATCATTAAAATTTTACTACCAGTTTGGTGTGGTGGTGCACAACTATAATCTGAGCACTCTGGAGGCTAAATCAGGAGGATTGCCATGAGTTTGAGGATAGCCTGAGCTACAGAGTGAGCCCAAGTCTAACCTAAACTACACAGTGAGACCCTATATCAAAGAAAAACTTTGTTACTATTTGTGTCTTAACTAACTCTTCACTCAAGAAAGAAACAACCTATATAACACCCCCAGAAGGAGACTCCAATACCCCAAAATTCAGTAACATAAAGTCTGTTCATATTATTTATCACATTATTAGGACAAAGGAAGAAGATATGTTTATAAGCACAAATAGAAAAATACTTTTTATTAAATCCAATTTGAGAGACAATAAAAGTCTAGTAAACATAAAATAGAAGGGTCCTTTTTATTAATTGAAAAATATATGTATTAATTCAAATGTCAATATTTTACTCAAGCCCATTCTTTAAAGTTGCAGACAAAACAAGGATTTTCTCTACAATTAAATAATGTACT
>PVKA01043354.1:0-16795 GCA_004027165.1 Ctenomys sociabilis | reverse complement strand
TTTTTGACCAGTTCAGCCACCCTGAGGGAGGGGCTGGCACGGCATGTGGTGCCAGGGATTGAACTGTGATCCCTCACGCCTTTAGACCACTGAGCTATCTTGCCAGCCGAGTTTTGCCAGTTCTAAACATTGCTCTCGCAATTCCACTTCTAAAAATTCATCCTATAGATAAACTTAATAGAGGGAGAAAGAGGAGGAGAAAGGGAAGTAAAATAATTAAGATTTTTTTTTCTTTTCTTTTGTGAAACCAGGAATTGAACTCAGGCCCCCTTGAGCTTGCCAGGGAAGTGCTTATTTCACTGAGCCATCTCCCCGGCCCCAAGATATGTTTTGTACATGAACTAACCCCCCAGCAATAGATGCAATCATTATGTACTGCAAACACATGTTAATAAGTGCTTTTACTTTTTAAAAAAGATAAATTCAAATATATGAAGCTAGAATTTTTTTTTTTTTTTTTTTTTTTTTTGTATTTTGGGGAAGGGTCTACAGGGTGTTCAGGGTCTCATTACTAGATCGACTTGTAGTGATCCTCCTGTTAACCGCCTCCCAAGAGCTGGAATTACAGGAGTGTGACACCACATCCAGTCTCAAGTGCCCTCTCAGCCTGCCCCGGGGGCGGGGCTGGCACAGCAGGCGGTGGGATTGAACCCCTAACCCTTGTTTATAGGTGCTTTAATCTGCTGAGTTAGGTGGCCGGCCTTTGAAGCTAGAATTTTTTTTTTTTTTTTAAGTTTTTTATATTTGTCGAGCACTCAGGCCAACCAAGGCATTTAATCTTCAAAAAACTGCTCTGAGCTTGGCTCTCACAGAAGCTCAGGCTGGAGGAGCTCAGCCCTTTACCCTGGCCACAGGGTTAATGAGTGCCAGGAGTTGGCAGGCCAGATGCAAGGGGTCTGTAGCAACGACACAAAACCAAAGAGACTGCATCAAACATAAGTGACCTTGATTTGGGGACTGGGAAAACAAATCACAAGTTTATCGGCTGGGAACCACAAGCTTGGAGGAGAGCAGGACTGATACCCGCATTCTGATGCGGAAAGGCCTCCAAGAAACACAGGGTGGGGAGGAGGAGCCGCTCGCAGACCGCTGAGCTCGGCATGTGCCCTTTTTTTGTACAGAAAAACCAAAGGCTCATTTATTCTTAGCAGCTGCCTCCGTAGGAGGAGCAGTTTTGGCTTTCTCATCAGTGTGTATATTGTTTTAGTGTGAGTTCTTTCTCAGTAAATATATTTAACTGAGTAAAAGGTTACATATGTAGACACACAAATGTGTCCAGAACAGAACAACAGCTAATATTGTATTTATGGGTTGCTGTTTTGAGTATCTCATGTACATTATCTCACCGAATATCCAAACGAGCCCTATTAAGGAGTATTATTCAGTATGTGGTCATGAAAAAATTAAGGTATCTGTCCTAGTCCTCTGACCAGTAGGTCATATTTGAAAGTTGGCCATTAAGCTCCAGAGCTGAGCCCCTAATTCCCTCCCTGAAAATGATTTTTGATAGGCATGGTGGCTCATTCCTTTAATTCCTGAAACAGGAAGATCCCAAGTTCGAGCCTAGCTTAACTTAGTGACTTGTGGAGGCCTGGGTTCAATCCCCAGTGCCAGGAGAGAAAGAAAAGATTTGTTTCAGCGCAGAGGATGAGCTCAAGACCTTGCACTGACACATCCCCAGACATTTTTATTTTTATTCCTTTTAATGTTGAGGCAGGGTCTTAAGTTGCCCAGGCAGGACTCAAACTTCAGATAATCTTGGCTCTGCCTCTCTCAGTGCTGGGATTATAAATAGGATCCTGACTGTGTTGGGAGTGTTTTGCTGAATTCAAGCACCTATAATATTTAAATTCCAATAGAATACCCATCTCTGAGAGGACTAAACAAAAAAAAAAGGGATACAAAGGACCATTTTGTATTTGTATATACAGAATAGTTGGATAGATATGCAGCTACTTTTGCTTAATTCTATGAGAAGATTGGTAGTAATAGTTTTTGGACAGAATAACCTGTGTGCTTCTTGTACTATGGAAAACCACTAGGAAGATAACAATGTAAAATGTATTGATTATTGAAATTGTCCTATTAAAAAAAATAGAAAACAAACAAACAAAATTAAATAAATTAAAAAAAAAAAGAAGGATCCTGTCTCCTGGGCCCAGCATCTGATTATGGAGGTAGGAGAGGACAGAAGGTGGGGGGAGAGTGTAGAGAGGAGGGGAAGGGTTAATATTCTCAGCATGAGAAGTTGGAGAGGCTGCCCATCTCTAAAGAAAAACATCCTAATTTTTAAGGACCTGTTTTACCACCAATCAAGTTGTAAAAGGAAATAAAGAAGTTTTAATTTTAAAATTGTACTGTTAAGAAAACTGGAGTTTCTAGGGCTGGCCAAATAGCCAGAGCACAGCAGCAGGGGCTCGATCCTGGCTTGATGTGCTGGCTCTGCCCTGCACCCAAGGCACGCTGAGATGGCGATTGAGACGGCACGCTGGCACACAGCTGTGATACCAGCGCTTGGGAAGCTGAAAACCGGAGAATCACTAGGCGTCCAGTCCACCTAGTGAGACCCTGTAGACCCTGTACTAAAAACATAAAAAAGAAAAAACAAACTATAGTTCTTTTTTTTTCCTTTTAGGGGAACCAGGGATTGAACTCAGGCCCTTGCGCTTGCCAGGGAAGTGCTTATTCCACTGAGCCATCTCCCCAGCCCTAATCAGTTTTTCTTGAAAAAAAATTTTTTTTTGACTAATGGTCTCATTAAGTTTCCCGTGCAGGACTTGAACTTGCAATCTTCCAGCCTCAGCCTCCTAGAGTGCTGGTATTACAGAGATGCACTATAGTGCCCAGCTTATTACATGCTTTTTTAACTTAGTTTCAACTTCTTTCTGTGTTAAGACTTTGTAGATTACTAAGCATTACTTTACAAAGAGGATAATAAAAAGTAATTGGCCATTTTCTTGGCTGATTATTACCTCTTAGCATTTTTGCTAATTCTGCGAATGGAACACAGAACACCACTCTTTCTATTTCTTTCACAAGTCAAATGTAGTTTTAAAAGCCCTTTCCAGACAATGGGGAAGGGGACAGGAAAGCAGCTTCCTTTGTTCACTTTTATCGCTATTCCCTCCTCTACAGCAGATGCTACACCAGGACTGGTGTGGGGTCTGGGGTGTGGGACTGAAGGGATATTTCCATGGTGAGGTCTGTAGAGGAAAGAAAGCAAGCAGAACTGACATCAGCAACAGCAGTAAGCAGACATCCTTATTGTTTGCCTGTATATATTGGCCATTATCAAGTTTTACATCCCTGTGTACTGTCACTGTCTTAGCCGTGTAGCACATGAATGGTTATCTATGCTAAGTCATGCTTGTATGAGTGCACTCTGTCTTAGACAGCAGGGTCACATCCTTATGTGTCCTCAAACGCCCTGGGCTTTGAAGCAATCCAAAGTGGCTCCCCACATTCCAGCCTATCAAAGGTGGGAAGAATATCGCTTCTTGTGAGCAGCCCACCAGGCAGATCCTAGCACACAAGGATCACAACAGCAAAGGGAACAGCATGATACCACTAGCCCCACTGCTGCCACCTCCACAAGGTAGCTTATGGTCACCCAGCACCAGGTGGACCCCAAGGATTCCTGCTATTGGGTGAGTGGGTCCTGCTGCAGGGCCTGGATGGTGGACACCTTGGCACCCATTTCTTGCAAGGGTTCTTGCACCTGCATCTGGTGGTCAAGGATAAAAATGCAACATTCTACAAGCAAGAGGGTGTACCTCCATGCGCTGTGGTTAGCAAATCAAAGCCTGTGCTTTTTAGGAGCTCATTGTACTCTCAATCATACCAGCAGCCTGTGGCTGGTAGGGTACATGGAAGTGCCACGTGACGTCAGTATTTTTGGCCCACTGTTGTATGTACCTGGGTAATAGGTTCCCTGGTCAGATGCTATCCCTACTGGCATCCCATATGCAGCAGTCAGCATTGTAGAGCCTCAGTGGTGTGGGCTTGGTCAGTGGTGTGGGCTTGGTCAGCAGAGGGAATGGGCAGGCACAGCCTACACCTGTGGCTGCATTCACAGCAGTCAGAGCATATCCATGTCCCTGCAAGAGACCCAGGGGCTCAGAGTAATCCATCTGCCATTGTTGCAGAGGGTAGGATGCACATGGCATCGTGCCAAGCTGTGTGGGTACTTTTCTCCCCCAGAGGGCTAAATGGGTGCACTGTGGACACGCCTTTACAGCAGCCTTTGACTCAGTGGGAGTGCAGTCCGGGTACCATCACTGTGCTATTGTTAGCATGGTACAGGCCCTACGTGTCCTGGTTTCTGATGGAGCCATGGTGTCACTGCAGATGGTAGTCTGTACAGAGCAACTACTCCCATGAACGCATCTGCTAAGTCATTCCCCAGTGAAAGGAGGGGCTTATTCCTAAATGTGATGCACTACATGGCTAGTTGTGTGGCCATGCTCCCACAAGTTTTGCCATAGGTCAGTGTGCCACAAAGTCAGTCCCATATCTGTCAATTCTGGGCCACCCAAGCCATTTACCAAAGTATCAGTCCCCTAAATATTGCCCAGCTGTCCATGCAATCATATGGTAGGGGGCCTCCTTCACGCATCACAAGTAACCACGCTGAATGCAATTCTACTCATTGGCTCAGCCTGCCTATTGCAGTTTTGAACCAGATACTATCCATGCTGAGATGGACAGGGCCTGCAGTCCATTGTGAGATTGTGCCCCAGCTGGACCCATTGGTATTCCAGGTGTCAGCTGAGTCTCTTTCCTTTCTGAATAAGGGCTAGATGCCATAACCTATACTCCATCATCCCGTGCCATGTAGGTCACTAGTCCCAGTACTGTTGCCAGTTTGGCTACCAATGAGCTGGCCTAAAAGGAGCCTTATTGCTTCAAGTATATCCTTCAACTCATGAGGGTGAGTCCCAGGCCACTCCACCCCTGGGACGGATGTCCATGTAGGAACCCAGCCCCCTATTAGGTATTTATCATCTAGTTCCACCCACTGCTGCCCTATGACCCCTTCATAGGCAGCACATACCACTGCTAACTGTTTCTCAGTCAGGCAACACTGGCTTTCAGCTCCTGTCCACAGCTGTGGCCAGAACCAGGTAGGGTGCCTCTGCTTCCCTTGCTTTTGCCATAGGCCCCAGCCATACCCATCATCAGATACACTCACTGTTAGGGTAAGTGGCAGGGTGGGGATTAACGACTTGGAGGGCTCACACCTGTGCAAATGCCCTCTTCAAGTCCTGAAAAGCAGCATCTGCTGCATCTGTCCGTGCCATGCCCTTTCAGGTCGTCTGGTATGAAGGGCAGAGCAGGGTAGCTAGGTGTGGAATGAATGTCCACAAAAAGCGCAATAATCTCACATACGCCTGCCGCTGGTGTGCTGTCATGTGTGTCTGACCTGCATCTGATGCCGAGAGATTCTCCTCTCAGTCCAAGAAGTCAGTATTTGTAATCCCAAACACATGTTATTGGAATCCCACCAAGTTAATTCCAATCTACCACTCCCAGTGCAACCCACAGCAAAAGTAAAGACACTAAAACATATCTATAATTATTGGGGAGCCAAGGGGCCCTAGTCCAGCCATGAAGATGGTTTTCTGGAACAAAGAGACTGACCCAGGGCCGCACCCAGTTTTATTCAGTGGAGGAGTGGCTTGAGGAGGGATGACCAAGAATTGTGGGAAGTAGGTGACTACTGTGAGCTGGGCTAGGTAGGTGGCCTACATTTACCTCTGCCATATGCAGAGAGGATATGCAGAGAAAGTAATCTGCATTATGCTACTGAGATAGTATCTAATGTTTCGGGGGTCTGGTGCTTCAGTTCTGATGTAGTCTTTCAACCCCAGGAAGTCATAGCCTCTATCTCAAGACTTGATCCCAGCTCACAGCGCAGACCACTGGCTTTTCTTCCAGTCTCGACCCAGCTCACACTAAGGAGCAGCAGGTGTAGGTTACCAAGGAAACACACATGCCACTTTCAAAGACTATCACCAGCACCTCAGCTGGACCAATATATATTGCTTAGGGCCAATTGAAAGGATAAACAGAAGTCCTAGCCAGCTCTGTACATATCAATGTAAGGAAATGAGATCAGTCTGAGTCAAAATGGAGAGAATCACTCTCCTTTCAAGGAGAGCTGCTCAGGTGGTCTTCTACACTCATTCCATTATTACTTTATAAAATGTTCAGCTTTTAAATGGGGAGGATTTCACTGTCATTTTTTTTTTTCCTGGTTACAGCTTTTTAAATATAGTTTTTGTGGTTTTTGCCGGTGTTCTATGTATCTGACGGGAGGGACATAGCTCTCCCCTTCCTCTCAATCTTCTTCTGTAAGCCTGCGCTCAGTATACTCCATCCTCATAAGAAAACTCAGTACCCATTCTATTCCTCCTCTATCCCCACCCCCATACCAGGAATCGAACTTGGAACCTCGTGCTTGCCAGGCACAAGGCCTCTGAGCTACCTCCCTCAACCCCTATACTGGATATTTAAAAGTTGTTTCTCTCTTTTTATTTTCACTGGGCTTGTTCACAATTTAGGAGTTTGTTTTTCTAATTTTTTGTTTTTGTTTTTGAGGTGGGATCTTGCTGTTTAGCTCAGGTTATCTTTAAATGTCCCCTTCTCCTGCCTCACCTCCCTGAGTACCTGGGATTACAGGTGTACATCACCCTGCTCATTGCTCCAGTTTTTCACTCATTCATCCATCCTAGGGCACGAACCCAGGGCCTTTATGCAGAATTACATTATGAACCCTTTTTTATCTCAAGTCAAGCTCTCACTAAGTCAATAGAGTGCCCAGACTGGGGTTGGGTTTGCATTCTCTTGCTTCGGCCTCCCATCTCGCTGGGATTATTAGGCATGTGCCCCTACACTCAGCTTCTAAACGCTTTGGAGGCTTCACTCGTAGGGTCTTGTTTCATTTCTTTTCCTGAGTTTTTCAATTTTTTGCCAAAGAATCTGTTCATGTCTAACCCAGAAGGTCCCAAAAGCAACAGAAAGCAAAACATAGTTTAAGCAAACATATAACACAAATTAGAAATCATACAACTTTGCCTGATTCTCCTTTCATTGCTTTAAAAAATAGTATTTATTTGGTACAGAGCCTCACTATGAAGCTCTGTCTCATAGTGATCCTCCTATCTCATCTTCCCCAGTGCTGGGATTACAACCATGTGTCACCGTACCTGGTTTTGGTGACCAGCATGGCATGCAGTACTGGGGATCGAACCTGGGTCCTAGTGCTTGTTAGGCAGGCGCTTAAACCACCGAGCTATCTCTGCAGCTCCCTAGTTGCTATTTTTTACTGTTTTCTACACCAGGATTTGGCAAACTTCTTTCTGGAAAGAGCCTAATAATTTTTACGTCAAGTTTTCTCAATTACATGTTCTTTGTTCCTCCTCCTGAGTCATAACAGAAACAAACAAACAAACAAACAAAAATTACTCTGATTTCAGCAAGAGGAATCTGAAGTAGCTAAATTAATTTTATTTTATAAGGTCATTGTTTTGGACTAATTTCCTGCCTTTGGCCCCAAAACATCAAACCAAAATGGTAAGTCACTTATGCTAAAGATCCATACCACTAAAGCAGAGCTAAGTTGTTTTATCTGCCCTTCCCGGAAATCAGAAGAAACAACAGCCATGTCCTCAAATTGGCTGTTTTCTGACTGGCATAACAACAACAACAAAAAAAACCCCATCATACATAGAGGCATAGCCGTCACCCTGGCACTCCAGCATTTAAGAGGCTGAGGGAGGAGGACCGTCAGTTTAAGGACAACCCAGGCCACACCCTGAGACCGTACCATTAGAAAAAAACGATACATAAATAAAAAGAAGTTCCTTCTGCTTTAAACTTTTTAAGGAAAGCAACTGCAAAAGGACCAGTGTGCTTCCTCTTTTTCTGCTGAGCTGCCTGCAGGTGTTCACTGCACGGGTCCTCTGTCCCACTTCTGGTCCCAAAGGCCACCAAATTCACAAACTGTTCTGTGCCCAAATTCTATTAAGTAGATTTTGTCTGAAGTAGTTCTGTTGCTACGGCCTTCATCCTCTACCGCGGCCGTGATCCTGAGTGCTTTCTGACCTGCTTCCTCTCCAAGGCAGCGACTCCTTTCCAGGTGAAGCACTGGCTGTGTGTGAGGTTTACCAGGAGCCATTCCTTGTCCTGCCTGTGAGGTAAGACAGCCCAGCTTGAGCGGGGGTGGGGATGGAGTGTGTGTGTGGATCCCCTAGGCTTCCTCTGGAACTGTGCCTAAGGCTGATGCACCTTGTAGGGAATGAGGTCAATCTCATCCCTCACCCGTCCCCATCTAGATGCCTTAGTGAACTAGGAAAAGGAAAGCTAAAACTCAGGCTTTCACTCAGTTTTCTGAGGCTAGTTATTAATCTGGACTTCAGAAGAGACTGGTCCACTGCAGAGGGGTCTCCCAGGCCGGCTCTGGACCTTGCACAGCCTCGAGATGCAACACTATAGACATTGTCCCCACCCTTCATAAACCTACCCAGCAGGGCTCTGACCCTGTTGCAGCTTCTCCTCCTTCCTGGGGGATGATCTTGATCCTGGCACCAGCCTCAGCCTCAACCCTGCCCTTGCTGAGTATCTTTAGGCCTTGCCTTTGGCCAGTGGCCCACTCAGAGGAGCAGCTGGCCCAGGGGCAGCCCTGAGCACTGGGCTGGGTGGAGACATCTACAGACAAGACCGGGCAGCATCCTGAAAGCACAGTGAAAGCCACCCGTGGCAAAGCTGAGGGAGGACAGAAGCAATTGCTCAGCACAAAACCACCAGAGCAGCCACTACTGTGTGCAGCATGGGTGCCACGCCCAGGAGCGGGGTGTTGGCACATCTTCCCATGTCCCCTGTTAGTGCCTGCTGGGGTCTCACAGGAGGGATTTGGAGAACGCTGGTATGCAGTTAGTCACCTGCTCCCAGGCTGCGGAGTGACTGTATAACTTATTCCCTTAGGTACTGTTTCTTTGCTTTTAACACTAGCTGTACTCCCCAAAACAAAACAAACAAATAAAACATTAAAAAAAATAAACACTAAGTGTGAAATATACAATGAAAGCACAGTGATTTAAAAGTGGGGAAATAGAACTTGGATCACTGGGGTGGGCCAGATAGCTCAGCGGACTAAAGCACCTGCTTAGGCAGGTGCATGCCCAGCTGCAGCTGCCATGCTGGCCCAGTTCCCAAGGCCTGTCACTGAGACTGGGCGTGGTGATGTGGGCCTGTAATCCCAGCACAAGGGGCTGGGGTTTGATCCCTGGCCTGCCAGAGGCCTCACCTCTGGGGGTGCACTGAAATGGAAAATGGCCTGGTGGTGCCTGCCTATAATCCCAGCCTTTGGGAGGCTAGAAACAAGAGGATCAATACGAGTCTGATCTGTGCAATCTAATCTGTGCACTGAGACCCTGTAGTAAATACATTAAAAAAAAAAAAAGAAAGAAAGAAAGAACTTGGATCACTGCAATCCCATCACTGCTTATTGGACTGGAATTTGTATTCTTTTCTCTTTCTCTCTTCGGCCCTATCCCCCCTTCCATCCCACCTTTTCTTGGGGCTAGAGATGGACCCAGGGCCTCTCACGTGTGAAGCCTGTGCTGCACCACTGAGCTATAACCCCCTACCCGTTTGTGTTTAAAATGTAAACAGGAAGCCGTCTAAGACTCCTATGTCTTTGACACAATTCTTTCTTTCTTTTCAGCCATGTTGGTTTTTTTCAAGACAGGATTTATCTATGTAGTTCAGGCCAGCATTGACTCATGTGTAGCTGAGCGTGGCCTCAAACCCACAGGGATCCTTCCGCCTCAGTCTCCCTGGTACTGGGATTACAGGCAGGCATTCGCCGCTCTACCTACTCACTTTCTGGATTTTATTTGCTTCATCTCATTATTACTTCTGAAAATCAGTTTGTCGTGTAGCAGGAGTGTGTGTGCCCACAACAGGTGTCCAATAAACTCACTATTCTCTTTGTGCCTCTTCTAGCCCACCAGGTTCCCCTACCTGCCTGCCTTTGACTGATCGGTTATCTGACTCTCCCTCACTTCCTGCACCTTTTTGCTGTCTACTGACTTCTTTCCAGCTTGAATGACACATGCTCAAGCACTTTCCTATCTTAGCCTTACTTTCACTGCCTTCTCCCTCCCTTCCTCCTTTCCTTTTCCTTCTTTCAAGGCTAAATATGGAACCCATGGTCTTACAGCTAGGCAAGTCTTCTGTCACTGAGCTATACTACAAGCCCTTCTTTTTTTTTTTTTTTTTGTCTTTTTGAGACAGGGTCTCACTATGCAATTCAAACTGGCCTTAAACTCACTTCGTAGCTCAGTCTGGTCTCGAACTCACAACAATCCTCCTGCCTCAGCCTCCCAGGTGCTGGGATTAAAGGCATGTGCCACCACATCCGGTCACAAGACCTTCTTGAGACAGGGCCTCCCTAATTTGGCCGGATTGGCCTCAAACTGCCCCACCTACTGAGTAGCTTGGAGTATGGGCATGTAGCAGCAGGCCTGGAGACCAGGCCTCTGTAAAGTTTGCCGCCCTGTTGACACCATAGGCTGGTGTGCTACTTTGCACTTGACCCCTTTCAGTGCAAACTTGCAACTACTGTATTGGCCAGTTCTCTCTCACCAAGTCCAACTATTTGTTGGCAAAGTATTTTACATGTTTCAGACTACACTACTTTTTAACTTTTGCTTTTTGAGCAGGCTCTCATTAAGTAGCTTAGGCTGGCCTTGAGCTTGTGGTGATCCTCCTGCCTCAACCTCCCAAATGCTGGAACCACAGATATGCACACAGAATTAGTTCAGTCTGCTTAATGTAAATAAGACTTTTGTTAGTAAGAATAAGCAAACTCAACAGTTTTCATATTGATCACATTTGCACTATTTTGAATATATTTGGATATATAAAATATGCAAATTAATTTCACATCAATCATCAGCCATGTTTTGGACCTTCTGCCGGGCACTACATGCACATAGATGTCCCCCAACCCGTACAACCTGCACGGCCCCGCCCATACAGCTTCCACCTGTACACCGAAGGGTGCAGGCGTCACGGCCTCTGAGCTGCACCCTACCTGTTCTCTGGAGCTTCTCACATCACCCCGTGATTGCTCTTCCCTTTTCTACTTCCCCATTGAGGTTCCCCATCTTACCGTCATGGGATTTTCCCTATAACTGCACTGAGAACAGAAAACCACTTTACTGGGAGCCTCCCCAGCTGTTCCACCCACAGGCAGGCCAGGGGCAAGGCAGGCCAGCAAGGGTTGCAGGATGGAGGCACTGACCCTGAGGATGTGGCATTATGCAGCCACAGGGAGTGGAAAGACTCCTTCACTTTGTGCCAAATTCTGGGATCCAGTTGAGAAAAGCGCTGTGCCATTTGGAGGCTGACCAAGGGGCCAGATGAACTCTGGGTATCTCTGCCAACCCAGGGACTCTGGGTTGATGCAGCCCTTCTGTGGGGAAAGAGGACCTATTTTTCTTTGTCAATGAAATTTTGTAGATAATAATAAAAGTTTAATTTATTATTATTAGTCAACAAGTGAGAAAAGTCAATATAGAACATTAGATGAATAGGCTTTTCAAGTTCTGCTTTTGATCACATTAAATAGCTTTGCCACCTAGTGGGTAGTATAACATTTTTCATGGAGTCGCACCCCAGGGATGTATCTTGGTAAATTATTATCAATAAGGCCATTTAATTTTCTAAAACTGAAACTCAGCAGCCTATTTCAGGAAGACATTTGTTGGTTTGGCATTTATTGTATTCCAGGGGTTCTGGCTGAGGTTTCTAGTAAGAAAAGTTCAAGATTCCTTTGAAATTATTCATTGTCCTCACAGTACATGCCACTAAGCATGTACAAACAAAGTACTGTGTTAAAAATGTATTTGAGTAAATTCCTTTCTCCCATATATTCCAGTAGGGCTGCCCCAACGTCCTCCCCACCCCCAGGTCCTGAACAGCTGCACCAGGGGAGAAATGCCTACTCTGCTGGCACAGGAGAGCCTGCACTCCGGCGAGGTCGCAGAACCCAGCAGAACATTGGTCTTTGCCATGGGCACACGCCCAGCCGTTCTCACTGTCGCCGTCCCAGGTCCGGCTTCGCTCACCCTGCCTGACGCTGTCCCACTAATTCTCTTACCCAAGCAATAAAAGGTCCAGTTCAAGAAACTGGACTCCACTCTCCCTCTTACTCCAGGAGGTCCTTTCTGGAACCCTGAATTCAGGTTGATTATGTTCTTTATTGGGTCATCACTGCTTATCTAACATCTGGCACACAGGATTGTTTTAGGGTTTGGCTTTTTCATCCATCTCAATTTTTTATTTTATAAAAAATAGTTTATAGTTATGTGTGAGCCCTTGACTTTGATCTCCAGAATTGTGAAAACTACACCTACATACATTTTTAAAAAAATGTTTAAAAAAAGGACCAGCCAGACAGTTCAGATTAAAGTGCCTTTTTTTTTTTTCAGAACTGTGTATTGAACTCAGGCCCTTGCAATTGCCAGGGAAGTGCTTATTCCACTGAGCCATGTCCCTGGCCCCTAAAGTACCTGTTAAAGCAGAGGCAGGGACCAGGGTTCGATTCCCACCTGCTATGCTGGCCCTGCCCATAGGGCATGGTGAGACAGCAACTGAGACTGGGTGTGGTGGTGCACGCCTGTAATCCCAGTGCTTAGGAGGCTGAAAACAGGAGAATCATTATGAATCTGAGCTGTGTAGTGAGACTCTGTATGAAATACATTGAAAATAAATTAAAAAATATTAAAAAACTACTTCTATATAGTGTTTAGATACACAATATTATTATTATTATTGTTGTTGTTATTGTTATTTTTGTGGAACCAGGGATTGAACTCAGGCCCTTATGTTTGCCAGGGAAGTGCTTATTCCACTGAGCCATCTCCATGGCCCTAGATACACAATAAAGATGAAAAAGCTACAGAGCACCTAGGTTGTACGCTCCCTCCCTAGTCTCTGTCATTCATATTTTACATTTTCCTATATTTGTTTTATCTCTTCTGTTTGAAAATTCCTATTTCTGATACAGGGATACCTCCAAACGACACAGGGAGAAAAACTGACCTCCTAACCTAAAAGGTACCTAGGACGAGTTTGTGTTCACTAAAACTAAAGAATGCATTTTAGGAACAGACAGAGGTTATGAGCAGAATATCCTCTGAAGGAAAGAAAGCTCCTGCTTAAGAGAGGGATGGGAGGGGGGCCTGAGCAGGTGGCCCCCAGGAAGCTCTCTCTTCTAGGGACTTTTATAGAAGAAAACCATCTGGTGAGGCGGGTCTAAGGTGGTGAAGACATGAGAACTTGCTTAGGTGGGCATGAGGTGGGACAAAGCTATGGTCAACCAATGAGATTACAAGCACCATTACTCAGGTAAAACTGACTAAATCAGTACCAAATGGGGAAGTCACGTAGCAAGCAGACATGAATACAACAGGACAGGGTCTCTTCCTGTTGTGGGTTGGGCTAATGACTCATTTGGGCTCCTTCAAGGTGACAGATACCTATTTAGAATATCAATCCCTGATCCCCATCTCTAGGGAAGTATGTAGCTGTGTTTCCTCTTTTGTCTTGGTCTTGAGGTGTGGCCCATAGGGAGTGTCTGTTTTTTCCAAGTTGCAAAGTTACCTTGTCTTCCATCTTGTCTCCTTGAGGGCCTGGCCCTGTCTGACTGCCTCGAATATTTCTAATTTTGGGGCCTACCAGTTAGCTCGGTTCTTGAAGAGCCTGCTTATGCAAAGGCAATCAGGTGCAGGACACTTCGGTTTGATCCCCAGACCTGCCCTTAAGGCAGCCTGAGCCAGCCAAAAAAAAAAAAAAAAAATTCTCAACTTTTTGGGGCCCTTGCCTGATAGCTCGGTTGTTCAAAGCACTGCTTGGGTAAAGGCAGGCAGTGCATAGCACCAGGGTTCAATTCCCAGCTCCAGAATCCCAGAGCTGCCTTTAAGGCAGCGTGAAGTAGCCAAAAACCAACCAAACAGAAAAACTCCAAGAAGTCCTAACTTAGCTGCCTACACATTTATTTATTTATTTTAGTAGAAGCAGGAATTGAACTCAGGTCCCTGTGCTTGCCAGGGAAGAGCTTATTCCACTGAACCATCTCCCTGGCTTGTTGCCCACAGTATTATCCATCAGGCCATCTTTTTCTTTATATATTTCACAGTTATATAAAGATTTCAACTGTATTTCCTCCCAAATACTACAACATCCATATAATTTTTGTTTGTTTTTTGAGAAAGACTACTTGTTGTGTAGTCCAGGCTGGCCATGAACTCACTGTAGTCCAAGATGGCATGGACAGTTTTGCCTCAGCCTCCTAAGCACTGGGATTTTAGGTGTATACAACCACGCTCAACTCAAATAATAAATCTTTTTACTTATCCTTACTCAGTTATTTATCTCTCGCTGGGACAAATATCCAACACTCAAAATTAGGGAAGGAAAAGTTCATTTAGCTTACAGTTACTCACAGGAGGTTTTAGTCCATATTCAACTGGCTCCAAGGCAGAGCAGCACAAGGCAGAAGGCACCCTTTCATGGCTGTGGCAAAGAGCAGGAGCAAAATAGAAAACTAGCAGCAGCAATGGCCACAGAGAGCAAGTCTGTTTCCCTTAAATTGCATTCAGGCTCTCTGTCCCAGGCTGGGTGTAGCACTCACACCCATAATCCCAGCAGTACTCACACCCATAATCCCAGGAGCTCTCATAGCCGTAATCCCAGCAGCACTCACACTCATAATCCCAGTGGATCATGAGTTAATCACAAAATCTAGAAGTGTAGCCCATGACTGCATGATGCTTTGGGGGGACAACTAGACACAAACTGTAACACCCTTGCTCAATAAAACATTTACTAGTCCAAAGGTAAACAAAAATGCACCAAGTCTCACTACCTCTTACCCTGTTCCTTACTCTCATCAGAAATCATTTTCTATTTTCATGAGTTTCTGATTTAGCTTTTAGTATTTCTCTTTTTAAAAGTAAGCAAATACATACACATTTTCTTGACTATTTTTTATTGTTGCTAGGGATCAAATTCAGGGTCTCATGCTAAGCAACTGCTTTTATATTCCCATGTTCCAAACATGCATTTTTCTTTCTTGTACAAGAGGTAGAAGATTGTGTGTACTCTTTTGATCCACTTCTTGCTTCGGCATGCATCCTAGAAATTTCTCCATTTCAGACATCTTAATTCTTTTTCCCTGATTCTTTGATTCGCCACTGGGTAGATGGTCAATGTGCTCAACCCACCCCCCTACTACCCTATGTTAATAGATTGTTGCCAATATTTATACACTAATTGCTATGGTTTGTGTCAGTTGTTCCCCCAAAGCCTGATGCAGTTATGGGGCAGACTTCTAGAAATTGTGATTAATTCATAATCAAGGCTGGGATTATGGGTTTGAATACTGCTGGGACTATGGGTATGAGTGTTACACCAATAAAACAGACAGAGAGACAGACTTGCTCTCTTGCTATTGATGCTGGTGTTCCGCCCATTAGTTCTTGCTGTTTGCCACTTTCATGAAAGGTTACTCTCTGCCATCTGCTGCTCTGTGTTGGAGCCAGCTGAGTATGGACTGAAACCTTCAGTCACTGTGAACTAAATAAACCTTTTCTTCCTTCATTTTGAGTATCTGGTATTTTATCCCATCAATGAGAAAAGAGGAGTAATGGAGATACTAATATATCAATAATGTTATGGTGAACAACCCAAATTTGTGGGGCTGTATCCTCAGAGTACATTCCTAGGTGGAGCTTCTAAGTCAACAGTCAATGTAGATATTATCGTAGAAATGCGCCATCAGAAAGACCCACACATCCTGCCCCAGGGCTTCTATATCTTGCATCCCATTAATATCCTATTAGTCAAACGTGAGATTGTCTTTGTCAGCCTCACGGGTAGAGAGCTTTAGTATTTTTCTGGTGCTATGTAGACATTGCTACAATCTTAGGGACCAAACAAAGCACATTTATCATCTCATAGTTTCTATACATCAGGAATCTGAATCCAACTCAGCTGGGCTCTGTGTTTAAAGTCTCACAGTGTCACTGGGCTGGGTCTGAGAGGTACCCAGAGCTGGATAAAGGAGCTTAACTGGTTCTTTTGTGTATGTGCGGGGATCAAACTCAATACCTATACTTGCCAGACAGGTGCTTATGCTGCTGAGCTATATACCTGTCCTGCTTGACTGGTTCTTTTGTAGAATAGATTTGCAGGTTTATTGATGCCATCATGGGGAAAAAAAATTTCAGGGTGTGTCAGTAAGAGGCATGGGAAGAGATTATTAGGTAGAGATTTTGGGACCCACACAGACTCCTCTTCATTTTGTTTGTAAGAAATTTAAGGTTTTTTCTTTTTTCAAGAAAACTATAACAATGGTGAATGAAGATGTCTATGATATATATTTTACTCTGAGGTTCTATATCATATACCCAGAAACTTTGTAATGACTGGCTCTAGATATATAAAGAAGACAAAAGAAAATGAATAGCATAAAAGTAATATCAGTAGCTATAGTATTCATATTGCCATTTTTATTTTGTAGGCATACCTATGGTATACAAAAAGCTAAATTTTACCTGAGAGAGGTGTTTGAAAGTATACTCAAATAACATAAGAGGAGGATACCAAGAGAGGCTGCAAGACTATTTTTGACATAGCTAGTAAGACTGATAATCAGAAATGTTTGTGGCTATAAATTATAGGTGTAGCTGGAGACTTTGCAGGGACTACTATAGTATTTGGA
>PVKA01043353.1:0-16808 GCA_004027165.1 Ctenomys sociabilis | reverse complement strand
TTTTTTTTTTTTTTTTTTTTTTTTTTTTTTTTTTTTTTTTTTTTTTTTTTTTTTTTTTTTTTTTTTTTTTTTTTTTTTTTTTTTTTTTTTTTTTTTGTCTTTTTGAGACAGGGTCTCACTATGCAGTTCAGGCTGGCCTTAAGCTCACTTTGTAGCTCAGGCTGGTCTCGAACTCACAGCAATCCTCCTGCCTCAGCCTTACGAGTGCTGGGATTACAGTCCTGCACCACCACGCCCGGCTCACATTTATTTTTATTTTATTTATTTATTGATGAATTGATTGATATATTGAACTCAGGCCCTTGAGCTAGCCAGGGAAGTGCTTATTCCACTGAGACAACTCCCCAGCCCAAGATTTATTTCTTAAATCTGTATTCTTATACTAAGTTTGGAAAGAAAAATATTCTATCCATAAATGGATCACATCAAACATAGTGAACAATCTTCTTTCTTTCTTTCTTTCTTTCTTTCTTTCTTTCTTTCTTTCTTTCTTTCTTTCTTTCTTTCTTTCTTCTGTCTTTCTATATTGTGGAAGGGTCTACTGGGTACTCAGGGTCTCACTACTAGATTGGACTCATAGTGATCTGCCTGTTTGCAGCCTCGAAAGAACTGGGATTACAGGCACATGTGACCACACCCAGTCTCAATTGCCATCTCAGTGCACCTTGGGGGTTGGGCTGACACTGAAGGCCAATGGATCAAACCCCAGGGCCCTATGCCTGCTTGCAGGCACTTTAATCCACTGAGCTTTTTGGCCAGCCATAATCTTCTCTATTGTATTTCTCAAAGTACTAGGATAGTTAATAAATGACACCAGTTAACTTAATTGTATCAAGTCTTCAAAATTGTTTTTCCTATGGACATTAAAATGTAAGTCTATGTTCCTAAAACTGCCCTACTCACTTGTAAGATGTATGTCTCACATAAAATTATTTAATATTAGGAAACTAGCAAATGTTGTGAACTTCTTTGAACTTTCATATACATCAACTAATATTAGTCTGATAGTGAGTTTATATGACTTTGAAACTTCACCTCTGAAGTGCTTTTCATGACTACGAAGAAAAGATTTGTAAAATCCATTACACAATTCATTGCCTTATAGCTAACATGACATTTATAAACCAATTCAAATGAAGTATTACTATTGTAAGAATTTCATTTTGGTATCTAACCGTGTAAAAAATCATTTTAATCATAGAGTCTACATTTCCCATAGCTAAGAACCACATTACATTTAGACTATTAACTGCTATTAAGTGTCTAATATTGATTCATGTATAAAGCAGACAAATAATAGTTTAGTAAATATATGTTGAATGATTAAAAATATAGAGCTTTAGATAATAAGTTCAGGGCAGTATAAAAATAAGCATTTTTGATAATTACTAGTGAATACATATCATTTTCCAATATAGAAGTGTTAGTCATTTATCTGGCAGTCATTTCCTTCCTTCAGATTAGATCTATTAAATGTGTTTTTTTCAGTTGAAAGGATTTGCTTTTTTATTAGCAAGCTCATATTATCTGTCATTATTTTATATTCTGATACATGATTCTCTCATCTTAGATTAAGTTTCAACAGCTATTTAAAATAATAAACTTGGAATCAAATTACTATTAATGAAAAAAGGAGAGATGATGCCATTTGATGCTGACTTTAATTTATAATATCCATTTATTCTGGAAAAAGTATTTATGGGGTAGTGCATTTCTTTGAGTTACAAGCAGTTTCTATTGTGTTTTGTTAATAAACATTAAGCTTCTCTTAAAATATTCATCTTCCTAATATAGCTCTGACTAAGATTGTATTTCAAAAACTTATTAAATTGTTTGGTTAAAAGTCATTTCACATTGTATGTCTAATATTCAGACCTGACTCAATCATAAACATTTTTGAATTAGAGTCTCATACAGAATATTGTCCTGCTATGAATTTTATGTTTAACATATAGTTTCTGTATAAAATTGCTTCAATTTTACACTGTTGAACCTGATTTCATCAGACATTGAGAGAAGAGTATGAATTGTGTCTTAAAAATAGATGAGAGGGGAACATTTTTCTCTTATACACTCCAAGGATTATTATTCTCTTAGTAAGGATAGAGAAAAGATAGTTAAAGTCGTTTGCTATCCCTTTTTCATTGTCATGTTGTCCACTGATGTGTTGTACCACTAACTCATTAACTCATAGTTGTTCAATTGATCTTAAAGATACGTGAGTCTAATGATGTAGATACTGAAGTGACAAAGCAAACCATTACAAACATAAAATAGGAATGAGGTGTTATAGTGGGATAAATACATGATTCAGGTGAAGATGTGGATAGCAGGTGACCTGTGCAGTGGCTCCCAGGAGGCCCATCTCGGTCTTCAAGGCCCCATGAGCAACCTCCTCCTGAGTGGATCAGCACTACCAGAGACTTGCTTACAGCCAGGAACAAATGCAGAAGCATGAACATGATTAATTAACAAATATTCTCCCTATTATCATTGTTATACCTAGAAAAATCTCTTTTAAGCTTCCATTCTTCCATACTAATAAGAAGAACAATGTGTTAAAGAGCAAAAAGATGACTCTAGTCAATGAGGTTCAACACTGCGAGATTCTCATTCAAATATATATTTTGGTGGTACCAAGGATTGAACTCAGTACCTTGTATTTGCCACTTGCTCTACTGAGCTATCTCTCCAGGCCCCTCTCAACCAAATATTCTGCAAGGAACTGAACGTTGCTGTTAAACCTGGAAGGAGATTCTTTCTCAACAGGACCTTAAATTCCACCACAAGTCTGTTGAGCCTCAGAACCAACCTGTGTGTGGCACTCTGAAGCAGATATTTAGCCAAGCTGCAAATTAATATGTGGTGCTCCGAAACTGAGGTATTAACAGAAGTGCCTACTTATAAGGTCCCTAGTTTGTGGCAATATTTCCAAAAACAATAAACACCTGATATAATAGTGAATAATTTGGACATTAATACACTGAATGCTAATTTTTACCCTTTGAAAAGGAATTTAGTTATCAAAATCCTAATTCAAGTGCCTCAAGATTATATTAGAAATATCAGAGTAGGTGAACATTGATCATGTATAATGCTTTCCAAACATAAAAGACTTAATGCCAGTATTACATCAGTATTACATAAAGTGAAATCTATGAGATATATCTTGAAAATTCTCTTTTAGGTTTTGGTATTAGGAGAATGATCTAGAAAAAATAATTTACTGAGTTCATTTTCCCCATTTTACATTTCACATATCAGGATGGCCCCTTGACTTAAATTGTATTTAGGTGCACTTAAGAGTTAAATTTGAAGCTGAAAAGTTGTGTGTAATTACCATTACTAGTTTAGGCAATTATGTACTTTAATAGATTAATGCAAAAGAAGGATATCTCTCAAAAAAATAGGTTGGACTGAGGCCAAAGTAATCAATAAAATTCATTATTAAAAATCATTCACTAAATAACAGGATTTCTCACTCATTGCTTTTTCTCAAGTGCATTAGGTACAAGGTCTCACTGCAGCTCAAACTCATAGTGATCCTCCTGTTTTCAGTCTCCCCAGCACTGGATTCACAGCATGCAACATCACACCTGGTCTTAGTGGCCAGCTCAGGGCAACAAGTGGAGGGGTTAGTACAGTATGTGATGCTGGAAATTGAATCCCAGTGCCTGCATTTGCCTAAGCAGGTGCTTGAATCACTGTGCCATCTTGTCAGCCACTTTTCATTCTTACTTGTGTAATAGTTGTATCTTTATAGGAAGGTTTAGATTTGTATTTGTGCTGAAACTTTAATTAAAAATTGAATGATAATGTTTCATAAATTTCAGTTACCAGGTTATATTTGACATAAGCAAATCGATATCTTTCAGTAATATAAGCATTATGAAATAAATTGCACTCTTTCAAAATATCATATGTATAAAATTCTGAAATCTAGTATCTCATAATATCATTATTTTGAAAGAGTTTTAAAGAAGAAATAGAGCCCGGCCTGCCGTGCAACTACCCGGAGTCCCTGCCGCCAAGTCCCCTGAGTAAGTGACAATTTTTGTGACTCTTCCAGCCCCTAATCTAGCCCAGCACCACCAGGTGAGTGTGTGAGAGAGCTGTGGCGCTCCACAGTGCTTCTTGGGCCAGAGGCGCAACAGAGGGAAAACACAGGCTCACAGTTGTGCCAGAAGGGCTGCATGCAGCAAAAAGAAGCTGAACAAAATAGCTAGATACAGGCCAGGCATAACTGTACAATTTCAAAATTAATAGATTGGCACCTGAATCTCATTAGCCACTAAGGTTGCAATTTCAACAAAGCTCTACACCAAAGGTCAGAAGTCAGTGTTGTACAAAAGGACAAAGACAGAATCAAAATGCAATATCAGGCATTGTGCCCACCAATGACAAGTGCATAGCACACAAGCTAAGTGAAATGAATGAATTAACAGAGGCGGAAGCAAAGAAACAGGAGCAGAAAGATATAGAGGAACACAGACCAAAATTAATGCCAGAAATAAAAAAAAATAAATTTTTGAATACATAGCGTTGGAAGTACTGAAACAAATCCAGAAATGTATGGGGGAAACCCAATGCCCCCCAGAACAAGTGCAAAGAACACTATTTCAGCTGAAACATACTAGTTAACAGCGTCGCAAGCAAAGAAACAAAGACAGAAAGGTAAAGAGAAACTCAGAGCAGAAATAATTTCTGAAATAAAAAAAGGAATCTTTGAAATCATAGCATCTGAAGTACAGAATCAAATATGGAAATATATGGAGGAAACCCAATCTGGAAAAAGCTCTGCAGTAAAAGAATTAATAGCTACCTCTAAAGAAGACATTAAAAAAATAGAAGAGATTAGAAATATGATAGATTTATTGAATGAGCAATACAGGAAGGAAAAAGATCACATGAAGCAGAGTCAAAGAGATATAGAAGACGTTAAAATCTCAATCACTAGTTTACAAAACCATTTGAGTGAAAGCGAAGACAAATCTTGAAGAAGCTGGTAAAGCTAGTGAAAAGATGCAAAAGAATCTGTTAAAAATGACAAGGATGAAGGAAAAAATCATCCATCAACTGCAAGATGATGCCAAGATGAACAATGTGAGATTAATAGGCATCCATAAGAAAGAAGGAGTCAATACAAATGATATAAAAAGAATATGGGCAGAAGTAATTGCAGAAAACTTCCCAAATATGAGGAAACAATCTATCATTCATGTAGCTGAAGTATACAGAACGCCAGATAAATTCAACCCAAATATAAACACATCGAAACATATAAGAGTCAAGATCCCAGAAATCCAACACAAGAATGATATACTGAAAGCTTCTAGAGAAAAGTAGCAGATTGCATTCAAAGGAAAACCCAACTGACTTCTCTACAGAAACCATGAAAGCAAGAAGAGCATGGAGCAGAGTTCTTCAAGTCCTCTATGAAAACAATTTCCAGCCCAGACTGTTATACCCTGCAAAACTCTCAAGTTTGATGGAGAAGTGAAATATTTTCAAAACAAAGAACAACTAGAAAATTCCATGATGACAAAGCCATTCTTACACAGGCTACTGAAAGATGTTTTAGAGAGACCAAAATGACCAGAGTTCCACGAATGAAAACAGATGGAACCCACTAAATAGGGCAAACCATTACATAACATGATGATCATAAGTCAACACATTTCAATTATAACCATCATTTAAATGGACTCAATTAACAAATTAAGAGAAATAGACTACCACAGTGGATTAATAAACAAACCCCAACAATAAGCTTTATACAAGAAACCTACTTAACTCAAAAACATACTCATAGGCTTAAAGTCAAAGGATGGTAAACAATACTACATGTCTCAGCATCTCAGAAAAAGCAAGAGAAGCAATTCTGTTCAGAGAGTGTCAATTTCAAACCAAGAGTAATCAAACAAAACAGAGACCACTATATATTGGTTAGGGGAAAAATTCAAGAGGAAGAGGCAACACTCATAAATATCTATGCACCAAGCACAGAATCACCCAACTATGTAAGACAAATCTTAAGGGACGTGAAAAACTTAATGTCTAAGAACACAATCTTAACAGGAGATCTTAACACCCCCTTATCTCAAAAAGATAGGTCAACCAGACAAAAAATTAGCAAAGAAGTAGCAGAACTGAACCTGAGTTTGGAAGAAATGGACCTGGTGGACATATACAGAGTGTTCTACCCAACCACAGCTGACTACACATTTTTTTTCAGCTGCACACGGGTCAATATCTAAAATAGAAGACATGCTAGTCCATAGGTCATGCTTAAGTATATGCAAGAAAACATAAATTATCCAATGCATATTAACAGACCATAGTGCGACGAAACTGGAAATAAACGACAAAGGAAACCAGAAAATCCTGCTAAATATATGCAAATTAAACAAAACCTTACTCAGCAATCAATGGGTCACAGATGAAATTAAACAAGAAATTCAACAATACCTATAATTCAATGAAAATTCAACAACTTATCAGAATTTATGGGGTGTAATGAAAGCAGTTGTCAGAGGGAAAATCATAGCTATGAACTCACACTTTAGGAAAACAGAATGGGAACAAATAAACAAAGTAATGTTGCACCTCCAACATCTAGAAAAGAAAGAGCAAAACAAACCCAGAGCTCAAAGAGAGGAAGAAATCATGAAGATTAAAGCAGAAATTATTCCAGTTGAGATGAAGAAAACGGTTCAAAAATTCAATGAATCAAAAAGCTAGTTCTTTGCAAGACTGAATAAAATTGATAAATCCCTAGATAACCTCATCAAAAAGAGGAAAGAAAAAATTTAAATACAAGTAATAAGGAAAGAAAAGGGTGAAATCACCACAGACCCAGTGGAAATTCGGGAGATTATAAATAGATACTTTGAGAATCTTTATGGTCACAGAATAGAACACAGAAGAAATGTACAGATTCCTCAAAAGGTACAAAATACCAAAACTGAATCAAGAAGATACAACAACTTTCAATAACCCAATAACTGCCAGTGAGATATACAGTGTAATAAAAAGCCTGCTGACAAAGAAGAGTCCACTTTCTGGTGGACTCATACCTGAATTCTACAAGAAATTTATAGAGTATATAATCGCTACACTCCTCAAACTCTTCAATGAAATTGAAAAGGAAGCAATCCTCCAAAAATCATTTCTGGAGTCATTTATTATATTGATTCTAAAACCAGGGAAAGACCCAACTAAAAAAGAGAACTATAGCAAAACTCACTCATGAACACAGATGCAAAAATCCTCAATAAAATTCTTGCAAATAGAATACAGCAAATCATCAAAAAGATCATACAAAATGACCAGGTAGGATTCATCCCAGGGATGCAAGGATGGTTCAGTATTCAAAAATCTATAAATGTAATACACTATATTACTAGACTGAAATCTAAAAACCACATGATCATCTCAATTGATGATCTTTTGACAAACTCCAACACTCATTCATGTTCAAGGTCTTACAGAAAATTGAAATAAATGGACTCTATCTTAAACTGATAAAAGGCATCTATGACAACCCAAAAGCTAACATAATCCTAAATAGGGAAAAACTGAAATCTTCTACTTTTACATCAGGAACAAGACAAAGATGTCCTCTATCACCCCTCCTATTCAATACAGTCTTGGAATGCTTAGCAACAGCCATTAGAAAAGAGGAAGAAAAAAGGGAATAAGAATAAGTAAAGAAGTAAAATTATCACTATTTGCAGATGACATGGTACTTTACTTGGAAGATCCCAAAAATTCCACCAAGACACTACTAGAACTGATACGGAATTTCAGTAAAATAGCAGGATACAAACTCAGTACACAAAAGTCAATAGCATTCCTCTACACAGATAACAAGCACACTGAAAAGGAAACAATAGAAACAATATCTTTTACAATAGCACCGCAGAAATACCTTGGGATTCACTTAACCAAGGAAGTCAAAGATCTTTTCACAGAAAATTACAACACCCTAAGCAAAGAGATTATAGAGGATTTCAGAAAATGGAAAGATATTCCATGCTCCTGGACAGGAAGAGCCAACATCATGAAGATGGCCATACTCACAAAATTACTGTACAGATTTAATGTAATCCCTATCAAACTGCGAACAACTTACCTCCCAGACATAGAGAAATCATTCCTAAAATTTATTTGGAACCACAAACGACCTAGAATAGCAAAGGCAATCTTGGCCAATCAAGACAAGGCAGGAAGCATCACAATTCCTGACTTGAAATTATACTACAAAGCCACTGTGATAAAATCAACATCGTATTGGCAACAAAATAGACCTGAGGATCAGTGGAATAGATTAGAAGATGCAGAGGCATTTACAGTCACATTCAGCCATCTGATCTTCGACAAATGGGCTAAACAACTCACTAGAATAAAGATAGCCTCTTTAACAAATGGTGCTAGAAAACCTGGCTTTCTACATGCTGAAAACTAAAACTTGACCCAGCTCTATCTCTGTGCACTAAGTTAAAGTCAAAATGGATTAAAGATCTAAACATTAAACGAGAAACAATCTCCTGGAAGAGAAAGTAGGAGGAACTCTTGAAGACATAGGAATAGGTAAAGAGATCATGAACAAACATATATTCACACGGGAAGTACTTGAAAGAATCAATAACGGGGATCAACTCTTCTTAAGGAGCTTCTTCATGTCAAAAGAAATTGTCAACAGAGTGAAAAGACAACCCACAAACTTTGAAAAATTCTTAACTAATAAGCAATCAGGCAGAGGTCTACTGTCAATAATTTATAAAGAACTAAGATATAACAGAGCCCTCAAATTAAAAAACCCAATTCAGAAATTGCCATCCAAGATGAACTTCTCAGAGGATAAAAGTAAAGAAGCAAATAAATATATGAAAAAATATTCCACATCGCTAATCATCCATGAAATGCCAATAAAAACAACACTGAGATACCATCTCACTCCAGAAAGAATGGCTATCACAAGGAAATCAACAACAAATGTTGGAGAGGTTTTGGGGAAAAAGGAACACTTGTCCACTGCTGGTGGGAATGTAGACTGGTACAACCATTGTGGAGGTCAGTGTGGAGACTCCTCAAAAGAGTAGGACTAGAAATCCCACTGAAGCCGGCTATCCCCCTACTGGGAATTTTCCCAAAGCAACTGAAAACATTGTATCATAGTGATATATGTGTACCTATGTTTATAGCAGCGCAATGTGTGATAGCAAAATTTTGGAAACCATCAAGATGTCCATCACATGGGGAATAGTTGAAAAAGATGTGCTATTTCTATATAATGGAGAATTCCTCATCTGTTAAGAATGATAAGTTTGAAGCATTTATACTGAAGTGGATGCCACTTGAACATATACTCACAAGTGAAATAAAACAGACACACTGTGCAAATATCGTATAGTATCCCTAGTATAACAAGCAAAAAGCAGAAATACAAATGGAAACGTACAACAACAATTAAAATCAATTGAGTCCGATAAGGCAAAGTGAATGTCACATGTTGCAGGATACTAATCAGCTTTTGTTTTGGATGGTTATCAATCTAAGTTCATAGATCAAAGTTGAAGAAATAGAAGATTCACAAGGCCAGCCAACATTTTGGCCCTAGCCTTTCAAGGCCAGTGAAGACTCAGGACATAGGAGAACCTGTACTGTAACATCATGAAATTCAGTTGAGCTTGAAATTTTTTCTGAACAAGGAGATTATGGAGCCACGGAGGAAAGAGATCAAAGTTCTATGGTGTGCCTGGGGAGAGTCACATGGAGAGAAAACTTTCTCTTAGGCTCTCACAGAGAGCAAACTGGTCAAGCATTGGCCGTGACTCATCCACATGGATGACACAGACAAAGGATCTATAGAACAAGGTACAGGACTACAAGAAAAACCCTGAGGGGATTTTACTAACCTCATAAGAAACATAAAGGACATCTGTTGGTATATAAGTCTTGCTCTATCTAGGTCTTAACCATCCAGCAGAAAAGAATAAAAATGAAGTGTACATCGCGGGGCCATAATATTAAGTTGATCTGTAAATGGCTACGGTCGACAACATCTTCAGAAAACTCACTATTGTTGTGGAATTCTGGACTGTGTTGGATTGTGTTGTCAAGTTCAAGCACCTAAGTTGGTTGAATGATAATGGAGTGCCCATCTGTGACAGGAGTAGAGCAAGGAAAGGGTATAGAATGGAAGAATCATGATGTGTGTGTATGGACAGTACAGTTGGAATTGATAATGCTGTGTTTCCGCATAATTCTACGAGGGACAAGATTTGCACTAATGTTGGTTGGACAGGATATTATGTCAGCTTCTAGTACTATGGACAACTGCTAGGAAAATAACAAGGTAGAAAGTATTAATTATTGAATCTTTGATGTAATTCAGGTATTAAAAAATAAGATACAGAAACAGCTACAGTCTCTTAATTTACTGACAAGAGACATATGGTATAATAATGTCTGTAAGTATAATATCATGTATACACCTTTTATGATACCAAAACTTTATGAAAACAGTTTGCAATGTATTAATTTATGAAATCCATCTTGTCAAGTTATCTTAAAACTGTCTCATCTATATTTGTACCTCAGTGAACCAAAAGTAAAATAAAATGAAAAAATAATTGGAATAAATGGCCTCTACCTCAATTTGATAAAAACTATCTCTGACAACCCAATGTGTAATATAATTCTAAATGGGGAAAAACTGAAACCTTTTACTCTTAGATCTGGAGAAGACAATGTTGTACTCTATCACCCCTCCTATTCGATATAGTTTTGGAATCATTAACTGTATCCATTAGACAAGAGGAAGAAATAAAAGGAATAGGAATATGTAAAGAAGTTAAATTATCACTATTTGAAGATGATATAATACTTTACTTGGAAAACCCAAAAAGCTCCACCAAGAGGCTACTAAAATTGTACACAAAGTCAGTAGCATAGCAGGATACAAAATCAATACCCAAAAATCATTAGCATTCCTCGACTCAGGTAACAAACACACTGAGAGGGAAACTAAAAAAATACTACCTTTTACAATAATACTGAGGAAAAAGAAATACCTTGGAATTAATCTAACCAAGGAAGTCAAAGATCTTTTCAAGGAAAATGATGGTACTCTGAAAAAAAGACATGGTAGAGGATTTCAGAAAATAGAAAGATATTTCCTGCTCCTGGATAGGAAGAACCAACATCGTGAAAATGGCCACATTCCCAAAATTGCTGTACAGATTTAATGCAATCCCTATCAAATTGCCACCAACATACCTCCAATACCTAGAATAATCATTCCAAAAATTTATTTCGAACCAGAAAACACCTAGAATAGCAAAGGCTATTCTGACCAACAAAGACAAGGCAGGAGGCATCGTAATTCCTGACTTGAAATTATACTACAAAGCCACTGCGATAAAATCAACATGGTATTGGAAATAAAATAGACCTCACAATCAGTGGAGTAGATTAGATGATGCAGAGGCCTCTACAAACACACTCAACCACCTAACCTTTGACAAAGGTGCCAAACACGCTTACTGGAAGAAAGTTAGCCCTTTTAACAAATGGTGCTGGAAAAACTGGCTTTTTACTTGCTGAAAACTAAAACTTGACCCAGCTCTATTACCATGCAGTAAGCTACCTTCAAAAGGGTTTAAAGACCTACACATAAAAACAGAAACATTTAATATCCTGGAAGAAAAAGTAGGAGGAACTCTTGAAGACATAGGGGTAGGCAAAGAGTTCATGAACAAACATGGAAAGATATTCCCTGGTCCTGGATAGGAAGAACCAACCACCTGAAAATGGCCACACTCCCAAAATTGTTGTACAGATGTAATGTTTTCACACGGGAAACACTTGAATGAATTAACAACTGGGATCACCTCTTTAGAAGTTTTTGCATGTCAAAAGAAATTATCAGCAAAGTGAAAAGACAACACATAAATTTTTATAAAATCTTCACTAATAAGCACTCAGACAAAGGTCTGCTCTCTAAAATTTACAAATTACTAAAATATATCAGGGAACTAAAATCTAAAGACCCAATCCATTAATGGGCATCTGAGATGAATACATACTTCTAAGAGGACGAAATTAAGGAAGCGAATGAATATTTGAAAAAATGCTCCACATCACTAGCCATCTGTGAAATGAAGATAAAACAATGCTCACTCCAGAAAAAATGGCTATCATTAAAAAATCAACCAATAACAAATGCTGGGGAGGATGTGGGGAAAAGGGGCTCCTTTTCCACTGCTAGTGGGAATGTGGACTGGTGCAACCATTGCCAAGATCAGTGTGGAGACTGCTCTCAAAATTAAGACTGGAAATTGCATTCAAGCCCGCTATCCTCCTACTGGGAATTTTCCTAGAGTGTCTCAAAACATCATATCATAGTGATATATGTGCATATGTTTATAGCTGCACAATTTGTGATAGCAAAATCTTGGAAACAACCAAGATATCTGTCACTTGAGGAATAGCTGAAAAAGATGTGGTATTTCTACATAATGGAGTATTACTCAGCTATAATGAATGATAAATTTGAAGCATTTATATTGAAGTGGATGCCACTTGAACATATACTCATAAGTGAAATAAACCAGACACACATGTGCAAATATCATATAGTATCACTAATATAAGTTTTCAAAAGAGGAAATACAAATACAAATGTATAACAATTAAAAATTATTTAGTCAGATAGGGTAAACTGTACTGCATATGTTGCAGGGTACTAATCAGCTTCTCTTCTGGATGGTTAACAACCTAAGTTTGCCGATCAAAAGTTGGAGAATTGGAAGAGCCACAAGCCCAGCCAACATTTTGGCCCTAGCCAGGTCAGCGAAGACTCAGGACATAGGAGAACCTGTGCTGTAACATCATGGAACTCAGTTGTGCACCAAATTTTCTGATCAAGGAGATTATGCAGCCACAGAGTAATGTGACAAATGATGTATAATGTGCCTAAGGAGAGTCACATGGAGAAAAAATTGTTCTCTCAAGGCTTCACAGAGCACAAACTAGTGAATCAATGGCTGTGACTCATCCACATGGCTGAATCTAACAAAGGATCTACAAAGTGAGGTACAGAATTATAGGATAAACTCTGAGGGGACTTGACTGACCTCATCAGATACAAAAGCTACATTTTTTGTTATGTAGGTCTTGCTTTATCTCAGTCTTCACCATCCAGCATAAAAGTATAAAAATGAGTTATATAAAGTATGGCTATAATAATAAGCTGAGTTGTATGTGGCTCTAGTCAACTTCTTTGTATAACCCACTATTATTGTGGACTGCTGGTCTGTGTTGGTTTGTGTCAGTGAATTCAGGCACTTATAATAGCAGAATGACAATAGAATACTCATCTTTGACTGGATTGTACAGAAAACAGGGGGATATAAAGTATGAACCATTTTGTGTTTGTACAAACAGTACAGTTAATATAAATATGCAGTACTTTTGTGTAATTCTATGAGAAGAAACATTTACACTAATAGTGTTTGGGCAGGATATTCTGTCTGCTTCTTGTACTATTGATAACCACTAGGAAAATAACAATGTAAAAAGTATTAATTATTGAAACTGTACTATAATTAAACTTTTTCTTTAAAAGATAAGTACACAGCTATATTCTCTTAATTCATTGATTAGAGGCATCTGTTCTAATTGTGTTTGTAAATAGAATATCATGTATGTACCTTGTAGAACAACAGACCATTATGAAAACAATATGTAAGTACTAATTATTGAATCTGTCCTACTAATTTGATTTGAAACTGTCTCATTGCTATTTATGCTTCAATAAAAGAAAAAAGAAAAAAAATAAAGATTAAAATCTGTAGAATGTCCTTTCTTTGAATGTAAATGATGTATCTAAGAGACCAGAAAACTTGCATTTGAGAGGCTAAGATAGGAGTACTGCTGTTTTTTGGAGACTAGGCAAGGCTTCTTTGATATGTTTTTATGATGGCCCTGGAAAAATGATACAAAAATTACACAAATTAGCTATACATGTGTAGTATAACACTGAAATATTAATGAATTCATCTATTTACATTGTATTATTTCACTGTGACTTGTTTTTGAAGAATCACTTCCATGAACTGTATTTTGTTGAACAAGAAAATAATTTTCATGGGAAGCATCAAATTTTCTGTTGTTTCTGTTTAGTTTTCTTTCTAAAGATGGAGGTGGCTCTGTGGAATAAGCACTTCCCTGGCAAGCACAAAGGGCATGAGTTCAATTCCTGATTCCACCACAAAAAAAGATAGAGTAATTGCTAACAGGATTTGCACTTTCATTCCTATGAGCTACCTCAATATGTCAAATGCACGGTGGATGGACCGCAGAATGACAGAAGACTGCAGTTGAAAGCAAAGTGTTTCAGTGATAGCAACATCTTGGGAAACATTCTGCTTCTTGGTAGTAACACATTTATACCTAATTAAATTTTTCTAATACTTTGTGTTTTAACCTTATATTCAAAATACTGCAGTATCAAAGGTCACTGTGTATGCAGAAATGCAAGCTGTACAAGACCCAGTGTTATGGATTTTCAGATGCCTACTCTAAAGCCATGAAAAGACAGCCTCGGCTATTACCTGGTATTATGCTCTGACTCTTGCCCTGTGTGCTCCTTCATGATTGGCATAAGTTACACCCATTTCCTCTGCCATATACTTCTTCCATAGTGAAGCTTTGGAGGCAGTCAACCATGGACTAAAGCCTCCAAAACCTTTAGCCTAAATCTCACTTTCTTTGTGTTGTAGGTATTGGAATTTTATCTCAGTAGTAGAAAGCTGATGAATGTATTCATTTGATTTTTCCTGGTTTGCTTCCTATCCTGCTCTTCTGCCAGCAACAACAATGAGGTCAAAGTCATTGCTGAATCTATTTATTTGTTTATTTTTTATTTTTTTTCATTTCTTTTTATTTTATTGAAATACAAATGTCAATCAGACAGTTACAAAACACCATAACCATACAGAGTCGATGAAATAATACATTGCAAACTGTTTTCATAACGTTTTGGTATTGTACAAGGTGCATACATGATATTACATTTACAGGTTTTTATACAGCTGAATTATATCAAAGATTGAATAATTATTTACCTAGTGGATGACCATAGCACTAAAAGCCGACATAATATCCTGTCCAACCACCATTAGTGCAGATCTTGACTCTCATAGAATTATGTAGAAGCACAGCGTTATCTATCCCAACTGTACTGTCTATATACACACGAAGATTTTTTCTTTCTACAACCCTTCCTTTGTCTACACCTGTCAAAAGTGGGCACTCTGTTGACATTCAACTACCTTAGGTGCTTGAACTCGACACCACAATCCAACACAGTCCAGCATTCTGCAACCATAGGGAGTTATTCAAAGAAATTGTCGACCATATCCATTTACAGCTCAGCTTAATATTATGGGCTCATGATGTATACTTCATTTTTATACTTTTATACTTTTCTGCTGGATGATTAAGACCTAGGTAGATCAAAATTTATATACCAACACATGAACTTTATCTTTCCTATGTGGTCATTGAAATCTTCTCAGGGTTTACCTTGTAGTCCTGTACATTATTCTGTAGTTCCTTTGTCTGTGTCATCCATGTGGATGAGTCACGGCCAATGCTTGACCAGAATGCTCTCTGTGAGAGCCTGAGAAAAAGGTTTCTCTTCATGTGACTTTCCCCAGGCACACTATAGAATTTCAATCTCTTTCCTCTGTGGCTCCACAATCTCCTTGCTCAGAAAATTTGGAGCTCACCTGAGTCTCATGATATTGCAGTACAGGTTCTCGTATGTCCTGAGTCTTCGCTGACATTGAAAGGCTGGGCCAAAATGTTGGCGGGCCTTGTGGCTCTTCTATTTCTCCAACTCTAACTTGTGATCTTAGGTTGTTAACCATCCAGAAGAAAAGCTGATTAGTATCCTGCAGCATATGCCATTCACTTTGCCTTATCTGACTCAATTGATTTTACTTGTTATACATTTCCTTTTGTATTTCTGCTTTTCGCTTGTTATACTAGGGAGACTATACGATATGTACACATGTGTGTCTGGTTTATTTCACTTATGAGTATATGTTCAAGTGGCATCCACTTCAGTATAAATGCTTCAAACTTATCATTCTTAATAGCTGAGTAATACTCCATTGTATAGAATACCACATCTTTTTCAACCATTCCTCGTGTGATGGACATCTTGGTTATTTCCAAGATTTTGCTATCACACATTGTGCTGCTATAAACATAGGTATACATATATCTCTATGATACAATGTATCCAAATCCTTTGGGAAAATTCCCAGTAGGGGGAGAGCTGGCTTGAATGGGATTTCTAGTCCTATTCTTTTGAGGAGTCTCCATACTGACCTCCACAATGGTTGTACTAGTCTACATTCCCACCAGCAGTGAAGAAGTGTTCCCTTTACCCCACAACCTCTCCAACATTTCTGGTTGGTTGATTTCCTTATGATAGCCATTCTTTCTGGAGTGAGATGATATCTCAGTGTTGTTTTTATTTGCATTTCACGAATGGCTAGCGATGTGGAGCATTTTTTCATATATTTGTTCGCTTCTTTAATTTCGTCCTCTGAGAAGTGTGTATTCATCTCACATGCCCATTTCTGAATTGGGTCTTTAAATTTGAGGGCCCTGTTATATCTTAGTTCTTTATAAATTCTAGACAGTAGACCTCTGTCTGATTGCTTATTAGTTAGGATTTTTTCAAAGTTTGTGGGTTGTCTTTTCACTCTGTTGACAATTTCTTTTGA
>PVKA01043352.1:0-16806 GCA_004027165.1 Ctenomys sociabilis | reverse complement strand
TTTCCTATGTGGTCATTGAAGTCTTCTCAGGGTTTATCTTGTAGTCCTGTACATTATTCTGTAGTTCCTTTGTCTGTGTCATCCATGTGGATGAGTCATGGCCAATGCTTGACCAGAATGCTCTCTGTGAGAGCCTGAGAAAAAGATTTCTCTTCATGTGACTCTCCCCAGGCACACTATAGAACTTCAATCTCTTTCCACTGTGGCTCCACAATCTCCTTGCTCAGAAAATTTGGAGCTCACCTGAGTCCCATGATATTGCAGTACAGGTTCTCCTATGCCCTGAGTCTTCACTGACCTTGAAAGGGAAAGTGAATACTTCACTAATATTTGTAACCAATTTACATTTCACATTTGATATGTAATTAACATAAGTTCAAATATTTGATGTTTATAGTAAGCATTTATTTATTTTAAAGCATTTAAAGAATTGCATGGGCCAAGGAATAAGCACTTTCCTGGCAAGTACAAGGGCCTGAGTTCAATCTCCAGTTTCACCAAAAAAAATTACAGAGGGCTTCTAAAATTCCACATATTTACCCATTTCTCCATTGGTAGAATCAGACTGAGCTTAATGGGTTGCAGAGTTCTCTCTGGTTTATTGATCATAGAAAGGTTTCATGATTTTGCTTTTTTTGTTTTCTTTTTTGGAGACAGGGTCTCACTGTGTAGCCCAGGCTGGCCTTGAACTTGCAGCAATCCTCCTACCTCTGCCTCCTGAGTGCTGGGCTTACAGGTGTGCACAACCATCCCCCACCAGCCACTGCAATTTCAATTCAGTGCATGCATACTCCATTAAAAATCCTTCCCATTGAGGCAGATTTCATTATGAAAAACAGCAAAAACTGTCCATGTCAGCAGCAAAATATATGGCTATTATGTAACTCATAAGGAAGAAAGTAGGCTCCAACTTGGGAATAAAAATGGAGCAGTGGAGGAAGAGAAACCCTCCCCAGTGTTGTGAGAAGATCCTGATGAGAATGAACATGGAAGCCATGCAGGACACTGTGGGGCCACGAGCCATCCTGCACGATGGTCAGCGCATGAAAACTAATACCATTTCTACAGACATTAGTTTTTCCATTTATAAAATGAAGGGTCAGACTAATCTAATATTTAATGGATTTGGAGATTTGAATGAGAATTTTTTTAAATGGGTTTAAATGGTATAGAAAGAAGGTTAGATGCCTACTTTTTCCTTAGTATTGGGGATTTCAGAACTCAGGACCTTTCCACTAAGCTACATCTATCCCTGACCCCTTTTAATTCATTTTAATTTGAGACATGTTCCTGCTAAGTTACTCAGTTGTCCAGGCTTGGCTTAAACTTGTGATCTTGATGCCTCAGTGTCCCAGGATATTGGGATTATGATTGTGTACCACCTGTTTCCAGGTAAGTGCAAATGTTTTATTCTTTCAAATGAGAATATAAAATTGTCACACACATACACACACACACACACACACTCACAATGGAATATTATTCAGTCTTAAAGAGAATAAAATAATGTCAACTTCAGGAAAGCAGATGGAATTTGAGAACATGATGCTTTGTGAAATACGTTAGTCCCAGAAATTAAATATCTCATGGTTTCTCTTATATGCAAAACTTACAATCTAAGTAAATAAATCAATGTGTAAAATAAAGGAGAGATGGTAGGAAACAAGAAGACACAATTTTTTTGGTGTTGGAGGAAAGGAGGTAAGTGAGAAGAGGATAAAGAGATAAAAAGTTATCAAGATACATCATATGCATACACCTATTTTCCCCCAATATATACTAAAAAGAAATATGAAAACCAAATCCACACAAAAGCCAAATAGTTTACTAAAACAAGAATTTTACAAAAGATTACAAATACAGGGAAGACAGTTGGAGTGTAATCTAAGATGAAATGAGATTCTGCTCATGTGGCAAATATTAATGGTGCCTCACCATTATGGAGAATTATTGCTATTCTAAGTGTTTCCCCATTTATTGTAATAAATTATGTACTTATAGATAATTATCTGGAATAGAAAATCAGGTATAACTTTAGTTAGATCTCAAAACAAAGCTATGCTTTACAATTGTCTGCATTTCACAGATGAGCAGGCTACAGAAGCTCAATCTGCAGAGGCACACAAAGGCACATCTCCTGCTAGTTGCTGCTTCTGTCACCATTCACCCGGTTCTCTTCCTTCAGCACCAATGAATGCCAGGGCTGGAAATCACTGCACCCGTCCCTAGATTTCCCTTCTTATCCAGTACAGACCACAAGAAAGGTAAATAACCTTAGGCCCACTCTAATCAGTCGTGTCACTGATTCATGGCAGAGCAGATATCTGCACTTGTGTAATCATCTGGCTTCAGCTTTCATTCTGCTTATGACCCTGTTGCTGTCTATACAGCCTTCCAGTACTCTCATTTGAATTATATCAGTTTCTGTAATTTTGTAGAAATCTTCTCAGTTTTGTTACTTTATGATGAACCAGGAATACCTTTAAGGTGGGTCAGAATGGAAAGTTGGGGACTGCTGCAGGGACTTTCAGCCTTGGGATTCTTTGATGCTGGGGAAACGGCAGAGTGGGTGATTACAGAATCAGCAACTACCAATAGAGCTGCCTTTGTATGTCTTTGTAAACTGCACTAATTCTCTAAACAAGCAAATCTTCCTTTAAGCACATTTACTTAGCATTTGCTTATATCTTTGACAAAGCACAGGTTAGTTGTGTTTATCTCTCTCTCTCTCTCTCTTCAGTTTGAACATCTGCTGGCATTCATGAAGCTATGTTTGGAGTTATCAAAATATCCTTTACTGAACCACCAAAATGACATCTTCTTATCAGGTGAGAAGGTCTAGCACTACCTCCAGGTCCTTATTTTTAGGCAGTATATATATATATATATATATATATATATATATATATATATATATATATATATATATATATATATATATATATTTTGTCTTTTTGAGACAGGGTCTCACTGTGCAGTTCAAGCTGGCCTTAAGCTCACTTTGTAGCTCAGGCTGGTCTCGAACTCACAGCAATCCTCTTGCCTCAGCCTCCCGAGTGCTGGGATTACAGGCATATGCCACCATGCCCGGCTAGTATATTTACTTATAAAATTCATTTTATTCAGTGTTGGGAGTTAATCCTAGAGCCCTCACATACTAGGTCAATGTCTAGCCTGACTTATACTCCCAAAACCTCCTCCTTGCAAACTTCTGAGTGTTCACTGGAGGATACGTGTGCAAGGTGGACAGGCAAGCTGTGGCTTTCCTCTCCTTAGATCCATGCAGTACAGACTTCACATTTTCATGGCATGCTCTAGATGTCCCCCAGTATTAAGAACCAACTCAGCAATACTTTTGCTCACTAATGCCTTGGTTTGCAAACAATTCAGTTCTCAAAACACAAGTAGTTGACAACATTTTGCTTCTTTTGGAGAACTACATGTTGGGGGAGGAACAGGCCCTTGGTGATCTTCCCTGTACAAACAAACATGGCTGTCTTCCCCAGAATCTTGGAAAGAGTTAAGTTTGTGAATGGAGGTACCACTGTACTTGAATTACTCTCAATTTATCCTTATCAATGAATTGATCAAGTTACTGTTAAAAATATATCCAGATATGGGACAAGTAAATGTATATGATAATTTGGTGTCAACATATCCCCTGCTATTTGCCTTTGCTTTAATCTTAAAATATCTATTTTGCCTGATGCTGTATGCTAACCTCAGTGGGTAAGGAACTCATTCTGCTCTAGGACATAATATTTTATATACAATATGAATTTTAGAACATTCTGCCTTTGTTTTTAAAGGTTGGAGCTGCCATGGTACACAGGTGCTTTCTATGTACGGGATGAGACTCTCCCTTCTGAAATGCCAACCCTTTTCCTCTTTGCTCTTACTATAGGGCTCCAGATTCCCCTCATTATTTGCTCATGGATGACCAGTGTTTCAAAACAACTCTGGGCTGGATGATATGGCTCCTACATAGTGAGGTGCCACAAGTCCAGTGGACATCTGAAACCTCAGAGAGTATTCATCCCTACATTTACTATTTTTTCTATATCAGACACATTTATGATAAACTCTAACTTGTACAATAGGTACAGCAAGATATTAATAACTAATAATAAAATAAGATAATTACAGCAATTCACCATAATAAGCCTTATGTAAATGTGATCTCTCCCTCTGTGTTCCTCAAGATATCTTATTCTTCTACTTTTTTCTCAGAGGAAGCACTTCACTCCTTCTTTGTGGCACGTCCAAATTGCCAGCAATACTAGTTTTGTACTTTAGGCTCATTGTTAAATAAAACCAGGGTTATTGAATACAACCATTGCAACACTTGTTCTGACAAGCAAGGGTGACTACAAAGTGGATAACAAGTGGATGAAGGAATGAGGCCATCTCAGACAGAGCAAGATTTCAGCACATTACTCAGAATGGTGTGCAATTTAAAACTGTGAATTGCTTATTTTTGGAATTTTCCATTTAATAATTTTGAAACAAACTTGACTTTTAGGAACTGGAATTGCAGAAACCAAAATGGGATGCTTCTATTGTACTTCACATCATTGTGTTCTGCAGATATATTCTTTGTAAGTTGAAGTTTTTTGCAGCTCTAGGATGAACAAGTCTATTTGCATTATTATCCAAGTAGCTTGGGTTGTTAGTAATAAGGAAGTTTTAAAAATTAAGAAATGCATACTTTTTTGGTCATAATGGTATGATACACTTTACAGACTTTAACATAGTAAACATAATTTTTATACATCCTGTGTCAGGTAAGCAAAAAAAAATTGTGTTTCTCACTTTTTACTTTATTGTGATATTTGTTTTATTGCAATGGCATAGAAGTAAATGTATTCATACCAAAGCAAGAAGCTCTCAACACACAGACACACAGACACACAGACACACACACACACACACACACACATGCACGCACGCACACGCACATGCACACGCACACAAACACACACAATTGCACCAAAATACTTATCAACTGACATGTTTTTTTAAAATTTCTCTTTGCTTTAGGCAATGAATGACATATAAAAGATCAGCATGTATTTGTTGAATTAATAAATGATAGATAGATGACTGTGTAGTGGCTCTAATGCAGCCATTTTCACAAAGATGTCTATGCCCCAAGATCTACAACATGGAAATGGTAGTTCTACAGCAAAAGATACTTCACATCTATGAAGGATCTTGAAATGGGAGTTTATTTTAGATCATCTAGGTGGTCCTAGCATCATCTCAAGGTCCTTATAAAGGGAAATAAAAGTAGCAGAAGTTGTGCTGGTGATGATGCAAGAGGTTAGGAGGAAGGAATTGTGATTTAAGCAGCTGAGGTACCCAGAAGGAGCTGGAAAAGGCAAGGCAATGCACCCTCTTACCCAGAGTTGATAGTGAGAAAGAACCTCGCAGATACCTCAATTTTTACTTAAGAAAACTCATGCTATATTTCTAACCTCCAGAGCTGTGAGAGAATACATGTATTTATTTTAAGCTCCTGTATTTGTGATAATTTGCTACAGCACAATAGGAAGCTACTGGATAAACCCATGAATGAATTAAGCACTTTGCTGTGTTGCTCACTTGTGCATATTGTTTGCCCGTCCTCCGTCGCTGGCTTTCCCACATTCTCTCCATCTTCATCCTTCAAGATTCCACTTAGAAGCTTTCCTGCCCACTAGTTGTTTCTTTTCTGTCTGGCTGCCCGAAATGCTTACCATCTCTGCTATGCTCCTCTGCAAGCCTGTAATAAATGTTAAATTATCCAAATATAGAAATAACACCGCTCCATTTTTATTTGGTCAAATTGTACTTTGCAGTATAATTTTCAGCATTCTTCACTAGACAGTGAATGAATATTTTTCCAACCTCCTCTGAAGAAAATGCTTAGCATAGCAAGTTGGAATTCCATTCTAACAACTGCCTTTTTGGAGCAAAGAGAGACTTTGATTTGGAGGAGAGTTCTTACCAACTGGTAAATGTACACCATACCTAAAAAATGGACAAACTAAAAGATTTATGCTGAATTCCTGCCTCCTGCTGGAGATCTGCAAGTTTGGTACGTGTGAGGCAGAGTGCTTACCAGCCAACTCCCAGGGAAGACGTGGATATTGAGTCTCTAGTGTGTAATGAGCTCAGTTAGTGGACAATATTTCACTTCTGTTGCATAATTCCTTGCTGGGGAAATTGGGAGCATCTTGTGTGACACTGTGACTTCCTGAACAAAGGTCCTGGAAGACTTGTACTTCACTCTTCTGGATGTTGTTCCATGTTTTTTTCTAATTGCTGAGTTTTTTTTTTTTTTTCTTTTTTTATTCTTTCACTGTAGTAATGTTTATTTATGATTAGTAGGATTCCATGAATTTTATGAAGCCTTCTATGAATTATTTTAGGGATTCAGACACATCTCTATTAAGTTGAAAAAACTACCTAGATGGAGATTTTATGTTTGTATATTTGCCCATTAACCAATCTAAGATACAAAAGGCTCACACTGGCTTCTTCCTTATTTGTTTAAAGAGTTATTTTCTGATGAGAAGAGAAAATTGGACCACTGGAAAGACTGAAACTGAAGGAAGTTTCGATCTTTCAATTGAAGAGCTCTGTGTGTCTGACCTCTGTACCTATGAGATGAATCAATATAAAAGAGTAGAATAAATTCAGGCTTATTATGTTCAGACGAGTCATGCATATTCATGTCTCCATATATTTGCTTACATGGTTCTTCTGTCTGGAATGCTTTTTTTTTTTTTTTTTTTTTGGCTTCAGTTTTAGAATTGCCACCAGAACAGTGTCTATGAATGTCATGCCCTTTTGCCCATATTTAGAACCAATTGCCAACCATTTACCAAAAATTTCTGAGGCTTAGGTTAAGGTTACAGTTTGAACACTTACTTGTTAGAGACCACTAATGGATCAAATTCTCTTCCAGGGCTTAAAAGTCTGAGGAAGTGAGCTCATTCAAGATTCTTGGCAACTAGGAAGAACTAGGAGGATCATGAAGTTTCCGTGAAGGTAGCCTGATGCACTTGGGAGACACAATCATCTCCTCAGCAGAAAAATTCCAAGTTGTATCACAGGCATTAAAGCCTATGAGACTGAACACAGAAATGAAATATTGGGCTGATTTTACATGAAATAGGACATATTTTTGCATCTGTTCCTTCCAACTCATTATACTATCTCCCACAAGTTCAACAAATTAAAACCTGGCTTGTTTCCATCTCATTAGGGATCAACTTGAATGAATTATAGCTTTGCATTATTCAAGACTTGTGTTTAATTACAAGAGTTGCATGCAAAAAGAAAAGAAGAAACAGAAGAAGTAGCTCTTACCTTCATATTCTTTATGCTGGTTTCCAGTTTTGCTTTATTATCGAAGTGTAGAAAAATACTTTCAGTACTTTGGAAATACTTCATTTTAGAGATAAAAATTATGGAAAAAATGAAGAAAGTTGTTCCCAGAGTCTACAGCCTTCTCTGCAACTGAGACCTATTCCCATTTTCTTTTGGCATTGTCAGGTCCAGCTGGCCTCTGGAGGTCCAGTGAGCTGCAGTGGGAAGCAGGATGTGAAACTGAAACAAACAGTAGCTTTAAAATTAGCTGAACTTGAACTCATTCTGGTTGTATTCCTGCTCCACGAGGAGTGTTGTGCTCCTGGCTCTTCTCAACAAACCCAAAGAAGGTGGTCTGATCTTCCAACCTAATGCATGTAGAGTTGAGGTACAGGAAAGCAAAAGGACTTTCTATTAGACTTGAGAAGCAGAGATGTCCTTCATGAAATACAGATCTTTCTGCTCAAAGCTGAGATAATGGTTATAGAAGACAATTGGTGCCATGAGTTGTCGGAGCTTTAGTCCCCCTCTTGTTCACACCTTGAATCACAGTTGATTTATCTCTTTACCTCATGTCCTGCATCCCTACACTGCCTATTTCAATGTTGTCTCCAAATCTCTAGAATTGGCGTTATCAATGAGGAGAGTAGGGAGAAGAGGAGGAAGAGGAGAGAAGGACAGATAAAGGAAGAGAGAGGGAGAAAGAGAGAGAGAGAGAGAGAGAGAGAGAGAGAGAGAGAGAGAGAGAGAGAGAGAGAGAGAGGAAGAAGAAGAAGAAGAGTGAAAGAAAGGGGAAAGAGGACAGCCATATCTTGAAAAAAATATTTTATTAGTACATGTTTGCAGCATACAATTGTCTTGGTGAATGGTTGCATGTACACATTACAGCTTTTTCTTTTCTAATCCCCACAACTCCCTTCATCTCCTCCTCTGATTTACCTACAGCATTTTAAATACTCTTCTTAATATTATTTGTCTTAGCTCATGTTATGGCATACGATGTTTGCATTGATTGGATCTATTAGGATCCCACACATACATGTCTACTCCTCTTATTTTCCCTCTCCCTCTTCCTCACCTCTTTTCCTTGTTCTCCTGGATTTCTTCCTTATTGCATGAGATATGGACTTTTGCTCCTTTCTATCCATCCTTTATCATTTTCTCTTTTGTACTTTGTCTCACTCAAAGGAGAGATAACACATGGTATTTAAGCTTATGTGCCTGAATTATTTTGCCTGGTATTACATTTTCCATTTTTCTACAAATGCCTGAAAGTTGTCATTATTCACAAATGAGTAGTAGTCTGTTATATATGGATCCCAAATTTTATTTATTTAGTCATCTATTGATGGGTATACAGGCTGCTCCCAGGACTTAGCTCTTATTAATTGTACTACTGTTATGCTGTAAATATTGATGTGCATGTGTAACTGTAGTATGATGACTTACACTCTTTGGGGAAGATACCTAACAGGGAGATAGGTGACACAGAATTTTTTATTTTAGTCCTTTGAGAAATCTACATACGACCATCAGGTTGTACTAGTTTGAATTACTGCCAACAATGCAGGAGGGTTCCTTTTTCACCACAGCCTCAACATCATTTCATATTGTTTGAGATCTTCATGACTGCCATTCTTTTTGCAATAAGATTTGTTTTAATTGGCATTTCCATAGTGGCTAGAGATGTTGAACATCTTTTATGTATGTTTGTTAACCATTTGTAACTTTTACTCTGGGAAGTGTCTGTTCATTTCTTTAGCCTATTTCCTAACTGGCTCTTTAGTTTTAGGTGGTTTTAATTCTTTTTCTATGTTCTAGATATTAGTCTTCTGTCTGAGGAGTAGCTGATAAAATTTTTTTTCCAATTCTTTAGCTTGCATGTTTACTCTATTTATTGATTCTTTTTTTAAAAATAATTTTATTGAGAAACAAATACAATGTGGCAGTTTCAAAACCGATTAGTAGGACAGTTTCAATAATTAATACAATGCATACTGTTGTCTTAATGGTTATTCACTGTACAAGATGCAGACATGATATCCTATCCACGAACACTATTAAAACACACATTTCTATTCACTGAATTAAGAGAATGTAACTGTATATTTATCCTATTTTGAATATACAGATACAAAATGGTGATTCATTTGTATCTCCTTTTTTTGTTTAGTTTTGCCAGAGAAAGGTATCCCATTATCATTTAAATATTGTAGGTGTGTGAATTCAGCAAAATAATCCAATATGGTCCAGTAGCCCATAATAGTAGTGGATTTTCCATAGGACTCGCAATGTCAGAGGTTGCGCCTTTTACAGCTCAGTGTGTTAATATGGCTTTACTTTGTATACTTTGTTTTTATATTTTTCTGTTGAATGGTTAAGACCAAGATAAAGTAAGACCTATATAACAAGAAATGTAACTTTTGTATCTGATAAGGTCAGTCAAATCCACTAAGGATTTATCTTGAAACCCCGGACAGTACTTTTTAGATCCTTCGTCTGTGTCAGCCATGTGAATGAGTCATGACCATTGCTTGAACAATTTGCTCTCTGTGAAAACCTGAGAGAAAGTTTTCTCTCCATGTGACTGTCCTTAGACACGCTCTACATTGTCGATCACTTTCATGAGTTACATGATGTTACAATACAGGTCCTCCTATATCCTGCACACTCACTGACCTTGAAAGGCTAGGGCCAAAATGTTGGCTGTCCTCACAGCCCTTCTTTTTCTTTAGTTTTTTGTTTGCAAACTTAGGTTGTTAACCCTCCAGAAGAGAAGCTCATTATTATTATCCTATAGCACAGGTGGTTGAGCTTAACCTCACTATCTGTTGGAATGTCAAACATGTTAGACATAACATGGAACAGATATTTTCCATCAAGCATTGATACGCTAAATTGATTCTTTTGCTATACAGAAAATTCATGAGTCTAATACACAATTTATTGATTCTTGCTGGTTAGGAATTCTTTTCTCTATGTCTTCAAGTGCTTTGGCTATTTTATCTTCTAATTGGTTTACTATTTTAGTATTTAAATCTTTGCTCCATTTTGATTTTAATTTAGTACTTAGTGAGTGATAAGGGGGTCTAATTTCATTCTTCTACAAACAGCTAATCAATTTTACCAATTCCAGCTGTTGAATAGGCTATCTGTCCTCCAGTGGATGCTATTAGACTCTGCTGAAGATCAAATGGCTGAACATGTCTGGGAATGTTTCTGTATGCTCTAATTCTGGTCTACTGATCCAAGTGTCTTTTTTGGTCCAGTACCATGCTGTTTTTAGCATTGTTGCTCTGTAGTATAGCTTGAAATCTGGTGTTGCTATGCTGCTTGCTTTGCTTTTAGTGCCCTAAATTATTTTTGCTATTTAGAATCTTCTTTTGGTTCCATATAAATTTTTAGATTGTTTCTTTTTCTAGATCTGCAAAGTATGCTGTTGGTGTTTTCACTGGAACTACATTGAATCTGTGTAGTAGCTTTGGAAGTATGGCTATTTTTGACAATATGGTTCTACCTCTTCATTAAAAAAAGCCATCTCTCCATTTTCTGACATCTTCTTCAATCTCTCCAGAGTACTTCAGTGTTCTCTGTAGAGGATTTTCTCTTCCTTCCTTAGATTATTTCCTTATTTTTTGGGGAACCAGGGATTGAACTCAGGCCCTTGTGCTTGCCAGGCAAGCACTTATTCTACTGAGCTATCTCCCCAGCCCTAGATTAGTTCTTTAATATTTTATGTTTCTTGAAGCAACTGTGAATGGTATTTTTTTTCAAATTTTATTCTCATTCAGTTCATTGTTGGTGGACACAAATGCTAATAATTTTTGCTTGTTGATCTTGTTTCTGATTTGCTGAAATATGTTATTAATTTAAATTCTTTTGGTGTCATTTGAGTCTTTAATGTGAAGTATCATGTCATCTGCAAATAATAATAATTTAAGTATTTCTATTTAAAGCAAAGTTCTTTACACTTAGGAGGCATGCAGTGAAAACTAGCAAATTCTGTAAGCTGGGTAATTTATCATCACCATTAGAATTTAGGTCTATGAGAATAGGAAATACTGTATGTATAAAAATCATTTTATATCTTTCAATGTGCTTTGGATGGAACTTGATGTATTTTATGTACCACCAATATCTGAGATTATTCCTTACAGAGCAGAGATCACACCTTATGTTATAGTCCACATTCCTCCTTAGCTTCCTGAGATTCTTGAGAAACAGGAGTCATTATCTTTATGCCTACAGGGCTGACAATGTTGTCCTTTCTGGTTTTGTACTTCTCTTTTAAAAAACATCAAGCCTTCAGGAAAGATTCATCTTTCCACACTATATCAGCATCTAGGCAACTAAACACAGCAGGAGAAACACAGAAAGACCATGATTCTACAGTGAAGGCATAGCTCTCCTCAAACACCTTCAGTGGAGCCCCATCTATAGTCTTTGACACCCTCCACTCTATCTATCCCCACTCTCTGAGCACTTGCACATTATCCTCCTTGCTTCAAACTGCAGACAAAGGCTCACTCCTCACTCTCAAGGCATGCCTTGATTTTAGGTTAAAAATGCTAAGAAAAGGATTACAACATGTTTGTAGTCCCACATCTGCTGACCAGTCAGTATCCACACCTCTACCTCTGACTTCTTTTCCAAGCACTATAAGTAAATTCTCTAAACCACACTTTGGGCTAGACCCTCCTTTCTTGTCTGACTGATTAAGTCCCTACTTTCTTCTAAGCAGGCACATGAATACAATGATTTTCTACCCCCTCTGCATCATTATTTCCGTACTCTAGTGGATCATTCCTATAAGCATGGAAACATGGTAATATTTCTCTCATCTTGAAACCTAGTGCAGAATTTTGGAGGTTGAGACAGGAAGATTGTTGTGAGTTCAAGGCCAGCCTTGGCTACAAAGGGAGCTCAAGGCCAGCCTGAGCTGCATAGCGAGCCCTGTGTCAAAAAGAAAAAAAAAAAAAAAAAAGAAAAGGAAGAAAAGAAAAAACCTAGTGTTGCTCTTATTTTCCTTTCCCAGACTGCTCTGCTTTTTATCATTTTTTTTTTTACAGTAAAACTCCTTAAAATGGTTGTCTACTCTTGCTTTTTCCAAATTCCTTTCTTCTGTTTCTCTCTTAATCACATTCTAAGCATCCATCTTCTACCACTTTCTAAGGAAATTGCTCTTGATACAATCTACCATTTTTTCATGCTGTGAAACCTTGTGATCATTTTTCAGTGCACTTTTTAGACAACAAGTAGCTCTTGAAAAAGCTCATTTTATTCTCCTTCTCCAAAGTATTATTTTTTTAAAAACATTTCTTCCAGAATAACATATACATTAGTCAGGGCCTTGGCAAATACAGATACAATTTCAGGCTGCAGTTTTTAAAGAGACAGCATCATAAGTGGAGTATTTAAGGAAGGGTGACAGGATAAAGACGGGCCAAATGTACACAGAAAATAGTAACTCTAGCAAGCTCTGAGTACTCCTAGAAGTATATGGCAGAAATGCTTCTTCCTGACCTGAGTTGAAGCCAGAGAAGCAGCAATATGGGCAATATGTATGGGCAAAGAGTAAGACAGTGCTTGCCAGAACTGTGAAGAAAGGTTGGCCAAACCTGAAGGGAGGTGGAAGATAAGCATCCCCTCCCTACCCCATGGGTGAAGCAGGGAAGCCTTTCAGGGCCCATCACAGTGAAAATGGACCACAAAAACATAGGATAGTGGTAAAAAGCAGAGTACACAATACAGCACATTTTCTACTTTTCCTTTTGTGACTGGCTGTGGCTTCTATCATCCAATGCTGGATTACTTTCGCCTCCAAAAGTTGGACTCCCTGGTCTCAGCTCTCAGATTTCTTCTATTTATTTACATCTGAGATGATACTGTTTAGTCTCTAGCCTCCAAACACTTTCTGCATTCTGAGGACTCTACATTTATTTACCCAGCTGGACTTGTCTTCTGAAACCTCACATAGTCAATCACCTGCTTATCACCCACCCTTGAGTATCTACTAGGCAACTCCACTGCACCATATCTAAGGGTTAGCTGTTAAACATCCCCCCATTCTGGTCCTACTGCAGTCTTCTCCAATGCTATTTGTGGCAATTTGATCTTCTTGGTTGCTAGGCCAACAATTTTGGAGTGATTTTAGCTTAACCTTTTTGTCACCTTGCATCAAACATCAAATTTTTCAGTAAGTCATTTTTGCCCTAGCTTCAAAACAGTTCAAAAACACAAAACTGCTAATGACTCACTTGCTAACAACCTCAGCTAAGCCACTATTTGCAGCTGCACAAACTATCACATCACCTCTCTAGTGGACACAAGGGTGTGCCACCCAGATCCTTGCTTTCAGAACCAAAGCCCACATTTCCTCAGTGGCTTGCAGAGCTGGTAGCTGACGGCTATTTGTGAGATCCTCTCTGGAAACTGCCCTCCACTGAAGGCAGCTAACTAGTTTGAGTCATACCTGCATTGTAAAGTCAGTAAGTACCAATGGGACGAGTGAGGACTTGACTTAGGTTACAAATGACCTTACAGGGTCATCCAAACATTAGATCCTGCATTATTACATGAGGACTTCTTGCAATTGCATCTGTTCAAACTGTCACTCGAGCACATCCAACTTCCTTCCTGTCCCACATCTGTCCCTCTTTCCAAAGCCGTCCCTGGGCAAGTATCTGTATACAAATCTCTGTCTTGGATCTGAAAGTGGAACAGATTGAAGCCAGCTTCCTCAGTGACCCCCTTACTGTCCTTCTTGTCCACTCCTAGCCTATCCCTAACTATTGCAGTAAGAAAACAGCATGGCAGTTTTGTAAAAGGCTAAAAATAGAGTTACCATCTGGTACAGCAATTACATTTCTGGCTGTCCCAAAGGAAAGAATTGAAAGCAGGGTGTTGAAAAGAAAACAACTGCATGCTAATACTCATGGCAGCATGTTTCATAGTAGCGGAAGGTAGAAGCAACTCAAAGTCCATGCGCAGATGAAGCAAACTTGCAAGAGTCATACAATCGCTATTATTCAGTCTTTAAAAGGAAGAAGATTCTGACATGTGCTCTAACATGGAGGAGTCAACTTCATGGAGTCAGAAAATAGAATGGTGATGGGAGGGTTTGGGGGAGCACAGATTAGAGCATTGGTGTTTAGCAGATACAGAGTTTCAGAGCTTGTAAGATGAAGCATTTAGGAAAGAGATGGCAGTAATAAATTGTGCCACCATGTGACTGCACTTTCCACCATAGATCTACACATTTAAATACAGTACAGGTGATAAATTTGATGTTTTGCGTATTTGGCCACAATTTCAACAGATTTGTGTTCTGTCCTGACACCCCTGTTCAAAACTCACTGATCCCATCAGTCAGAATAAGTCCACAGTCCTTCTACTAAGGTGCTCATTAATCTATGAGCCCATTCCCCAGGCCCCCAACACTATCGTTACCCATTTCCTCTGGCTTCCTTTGCTGAATCCCCTCTCCTTCAGTAGCTCCCTGCCCATCTCCTTCCAAACCTAGATAGAGCCCACCTTCCTCTGGACCATCCTGAGTCTTCTCTAGAGTTGCAACTTTCCCATTGCTAAGACTCCCTCATCTACATTCCCAGTGTCACTGCTTTCCAGAGAGGGTGGTATATCATGCAGATGTCAAAATCTGCTTATTTTAATTATTGCAAGGTTCCTCTGTCCCCACTAGAATATCCTTTGGCAAACAAGAGTTTTTATCTGTCCCTCACTGCCATAGTGTCAGGCCAGGAAAAATGACCTGCACATAACAAGTGGTCAATAAATATTTGCAGAATGAGTACATTAGGAGATGAATTTGCATTCTGTTAAGGATGAATACTTTGTCTCTTCCATATTTAAGAGAGTTGAATTTAAACACACACACATAAACAGACACACACACACACATTCTGTTTGGAACAGGCTTTTGTTTCATAACTTTTCATACATGAAGAGTTTAATAAACACATATTTGTGCTCACTAGGCATCCTGATTAGGAAGATAAATATTTCTGTGAGTCAGATGAAGATGCTCTTTGGTTGTGTTTTCTGGAACTGAAAGAAAAAAACCTTGAGATGCACGTGTTCCACTTTCAGGCTCACTGGGTTTAAGTTCTGAGAAAGAAAGACAAAAAGCAGGATTGTGAAGGAAGGATGTATCCAACAACAGGTGAAGGCTCCCCGAAGGGTGCTTTACATAGTTCTTTTCCATGAGACAGAGGGGAGGATGGAGTGGTGACATTTAATTTCCTTCGACAACTGGGCCACTGCTCAACACAGCATAATTTTATGCAATACAACAAATACTATAGAATTCATCTTATTTTGCCTAGTGAAATTTTATGTCATTTGTAATTTTCATTACTATTTTGTATTCTTTTTAAAAATAAAAAAAATCTCAAAGTACCCAATTTTTTAAAAAAAGCATTCAGCAAACTTGAGAGGTAAGGGACTGCCATTCATCAGGAATCCAAATGGTCTGCTGAAGACTGTGGCATGATTTCAACTTATGACATATCTTTGGAGCTTTAGGCTGAAGGAGAGGAAAAGATGAATTATTTATTTTAACTCCAAGTTATTGGACCATTTATCAAAATAAACATAAAGCCACGATCCATTATGCATTCCGGTTTACTCCATGTGAAGGTGCTAATGGGTTTCCATGGACTCCCAGCATCTTTTAGCTGCTCACTGCCACGCTTGGTGCCCTTCTGAACGGGCACACAGACCCTTAGAACCCCAGGCGGACTCACGCAGAGAGAGGGATGTGTAGGCAAGAAATGGTCTTTCAGGGTACACCGAGTGGTAAAGTCTTCTATTTTTACTCCAAATGTGTCTATTTATTTATTCACAAATTTAGACAGAGGAGAAATTAGTCTTCTGGAGTTTTTGTTTTAACTAATGAAAATGATCACTTAATTTATCAATGTTCCAGACCCTCCTGCTAAACTCAGTATGGATGAACAAAGACAGTGAAGATAATGAACAAATCCATCAAGCCCTAAAGCATCCTGAGTCCCCCAGGAATCCCTTGCTCACACTCCTCCTCCCTTTCCTAGGTTTCTAGGCAACCACTGATCTGCTTTTTTGTCGTTATAAACAATGAAGTTTTAAAATGCAGTCATGCAGGACGTATTTCTTCTATTTGGCTTTTTTTACTCAGCATAATTATTTTGAGATCTGTCCACTTCATTGCATAAAGCAGCAGTCCATTTCTCTTTGTTCTAAGTGATATCTTGTGCTGTGGATGTACCTCACTTTCTCTATCCATTCAAGTGCCAATGGACATTCAGGTTGTACTCGGTGTTTGTCTATGATAAATACTATGGTTTCAGACACTTGTATGGATGTACACTTTCATTTACTTGGGGAAAATATTTGAGTAGAATGGCTGGCTCATATAGCGAGTGAATGTTTCTTCTTCTTCTTCTTCTTCTTCTT
>PVKA01043351.1:0-16807 GCA_004027165.1 Ctenomys sociabilis | reverse complement strand
CAGCCTCATCTCCTCTCCTGTAACCCCAGCCAGGCATCTCCCTCTTGTCCGCAGAGACGCAGTGCCCTGTCAGAGAGGGCACACACTCCCAACACAGCTGTGCATCCTCATAGCCCCGGGGCCACTGGAGCAGAGCTGCGCAGGCCCAGGAAGATGTGGCTCCTCTGAGCGAAGTGGGATGCACCTGGACCATGCACGATGCGACCAGATGACAAGGGCCGGCGGGGGGTGGGCACCTGAGCTCAGCAATGCATGAATGCTGCTCACTTTCTTTTCCGCTGTTCTGTACTACATGAAACTGCTCTCAATGAATTTTCAAAAGTGCAGATGAGGGTATTCAGAGCAAGCTCGGTGCGTCAGCGACCGCTGCTCCCTTCCCTGACTGTGTGTTTATTTTTAATGTGTTTAGTACAGGGTTTACAGGGTCTCACTACACAGAATGCACTCACAGTGATCCTCCTGTTTTCCAGCCTCCCAAGCATTGGGATTACAGGTGTGTGCCACCTCGCTCACTCTCACTCACTGTCTCAGTGAGCCCTGGGGTGAGGCCAGCATAACAGGCTGGGGATCGAACCCCAGGCCCCTGCATCTGCCTAAGCAGGTGCTTTAATCTGCTGAGCTATCTGGACGGCCCTCTGAATGTTTATGAGTAGCTGGAGCCCGTGCCCCTGAGCTCCCTGCCCTCCCTGCCCCTTATCAGCGCATTTCTCAGTGGACCTGTAGGGACTCGCACGCCTTCCCCACCCGCCCTGCATGCACCCCCTTACCTGATTTTCTCACGCAGAGGCAGCCGTGCAGATGGCTTCTGCTTCTCAGGGTGCTGCCTCTCCCCCAGCAGAGAGTCATCGGTGGACCTCACACGCCCTGAGAAAGGACACGTGCGCCGCCTGAGTGGGCAGCAGGACATGCAGCTCTGGGCCCCAAGTGCAGAGGAGCCACGCCCATGGCAAGGGCAAGGGCAGCCCAGAGCACGGCCCACGCTTCTGTATACTTATTTCCTAGTTCCTTCAACAGGTAACATCTGATGTCCCCACCCTGCAGGTTAGGAGAGCAAGGAAACTGACAAGTGACCGAGCCAGAGTGATGCAGTCAGAACGCACATCCCGAGGCCTGAGTGGGAGGCAGCGACCATGGGAAGGGCCAGGCCTGCAGCCTCCCAACTCACACCCCAGCTGGGCCCGAAGCAGCTCCAGCTCTGTTATTCGGCTTCCTGTGAGAATGAATGTTCTGAACGATGCAATCCCTTCCCCGGCCCAGTGTATGCAGCGTGAGGGAAGGCAGCATGAGCCCCTGGCGATAAGCACCCAACACTGGAGCGCTGCAGTTCAGTTAGAGCAGAAAAGCCCCCCATGAGTGGGGACCTGCGATGGGCACTGCAGAAGGAGTGGTACTGCAGGGACCTTATGAGCCCAGTGCCAGGAGTATGGCAGGGGCTGGCACAGACCGCAGGACAGGAGCCACCTGAGGCCCCAAGGACGAGGCTCCTGGATTAGAGCCCCAGACAGCAGGGCACTCACGCTCCACGCAGTCCTCCACGGGGCCTGGGAATGGCTCCCTCCCTTGTCACCCTCAACATCTTTTCTTGTAGTTAAATCTGTGAGCACAACCTGAGTGCAATGCAGCTGGCCTCTTCCCCAAACTAACCTGGTGACTTCCTTCCCATGGTTCATTTCTATGTCTTGAGTCCTTTTCAACTGAGCAAAACTTCCCAGTGAATGCATGGAGAGAACTCAGTAGGTCAGTGTGGGAACATCAGGCACAGCAGTGACTCTCCCCTGGTGACAGTGGGGTGGGCCACATCTGGGGATGTGCTTCACACCTCCACTCACTGCGGCCTTGTGGCTCATAGCTCAGATCCTTGAGGTCCCCCTGGACCTGCTGCACAGCCCCCTCCCCCAGAGCTGCTGGCTCCTGGAGAAACAGAAGGTGGCTACATTCTGTTATCCTAGACAGGCTTCCTGCTGAATGACAAGAGCCCAGTTCTCTGGACAACTAAGTTGAGCCTCTGCCCCACCCAGCGGGCCCTCCCCTTACCCTTGAGGTTCCTGGTCTCCATGGTGACAATCATGGCCACCACACATTCAGTTAGGAGCAGAATTCCCCTGAACTCCTTGGAAATCTATGGGGAGCACCGTCCAGGCATCACCAGCAGGGTGCGCTGCCCAACCAGACTCCACAGGAGCTTGAGGGCCAGGCTCTGGGCCCAGAACCTTAGGCAGCAGCGATCCTACTTGCTGGAGGATACGGTAGGGGACACCGAGGGACCTCACCAAAAGGGCCTGACCTAGTCTTAGGGGAGCAGAGCATCCCCTGCCTCGAGCAGGAAATGGGAACTGGAATTTTTACACCAGTCTCCTCCTGATCTTTGTTATACACTGGGAGAAAGTTTTCCATTCACGAGGAAATGGAGGGCAAATACCAACTTCTAGCTCTCCAGGAATGTGGTGGGAAGGTGAATTTACTCTGAAGACGTGAAGAAAAGAACCACTTTTAGAGACCATTTCATCTACAGGAAAAGCGGATCACATCATTTTGGTCACTGTGACCCCACAGGACTCACCACGCTCCTGCTCCTTGCTGTCCACAGAGCCGAGCGCTGCTCCAGCTCCAACAGAACTTGCGCTGTGGTCTTCGAGGCGCAGTTCACGCTCTCCTATCTGAGAACTTCTGTCTTCACTGAACTCTACCATATTGATTTCAGCCCCCGTCCTGGGGGCGCTGTGCGGCACCGCCATGGTGACCGCGTGAAAAAAACAAGGGCTGTGGGGAAATCCAAACAGAACCTGGGTTAAAATCCAAGGGAATAAAGATGAGCATGTTGGAGCTCACCTGTAATCTCAGCACTGGGGAGGCTGAAGCAGGGAGGCCCTAATTCAAGAAACACAGAAACAAGGGAAACAAAGGAAATCAGGTAGGAGCGCAGTGAGGAAGGACAGTAAGAGCACTGATGAACTCACTGTTCAGTCAAGCTGATCGACACCCCACAACACTTTCAAATTCCACCAATAAACCAGGTCCCAAATCCAAGTTCACAAGAGAAATTCTGCCTGTGCTCAGACTCAGACTCAAGAGAGTCAGTTATGGCTTGGTGTCCAAGGCAACTGTGATGTCACAGAATGCTGGGTGCCCCTGCCTTCCACTTGCTGGGCTGTGATGCTACAGCCTCAAATGACCACTAAGGAGGACCTCACACTCATCCATGACTCCCAAAGCTGTGCCCTCTTGGGGCCTCTTTCCCAAAAATCTCAGGCATATTTCTCTTACATGTACAACACCATAGACACAAATCGTTTCCCAAAAGTTTACTGTTTCTCTGGGGTGCTCAGAAGGTATCTCTCCATATTTTCATCATTAAAATAGTTCAGAGGGGTTGTGATAACTTCCAAACTGCAAAGCTAAGCAAAGGTAAACATGTAAAAATAAACTCTGAATGGCCCATATCAGTCAATGAAATTGAAAATATAATGAAAAAAATTACCACCAAAGAAAAGCTCTGGTCCTGATGAATTCACAGCTAATTGTACAAGAAATTTAGGAGAAATTTAATCCTAATATACCTCAAACTCTTCAATGAAATTGAAAAGAAAACAATATCCCCAAAATCATTCCTGGAGGCAAGTATTATACTGATACAAGAACCAGAGAAAGATTTAACCAAGAAAGAGAATTACAGACCAATCTCTTTCATGAATATATATGCAAAAATCCTCAATAAGTTGGTAGCAAATAGACACTGCCACCAGTTAGGATTCATTCCAGGGATGCAAGGATGGTTCAACATATGCAAATCTATAAATGTAATACATCACATCAACAGAGCCAAGTGATCATCTCAATAGATGCAGAAAAGTCTTTTGACAAAGTGTAAAGCACTCATTCATTATAAAGCCCTACCCTAAAGACAGCCTACACCTCAATCTGATAAAATTCATCTGTCATGAAACAACAGTCAGCACCATTCTAAATGGAGAAAAATGGAAAGCTTTTACTCTCAAATCAGTCACAAGCCCAGGATGTCCTCTATTGCCACTAATGCTCAATATACTTCTGGAATCATTAGACAAGAGAGAGAAATAAAAGGAATAAGAATAAGGAAAGAAGCCACATTATTGTTATCAGCATGACATGATACTATACTTTGAAGACCCAAAAAACTCCACAAGGAAGGTCCTAGAATTAATAAGCAAATCCAGTAGCATAGAAGGATATAAAGCAAACACTTAATACAAACCACTCTTGGCCTTCTAAATGTGTACTGTTTCTAATGTCTTATCAATTATTGTTATACTCTCTTTAAAATAAATTTTGGAAAAAAGTAAAAGACCAAAAAAATCTATTTCTTGAAAACAACCATTAACAGTCCATTATTTTCCAGTACTGCATAACTGTATCTGTTAATCTGAGCAACAGATTTGATGATTAAAAATAGATAATAGGACAACCACTATGAATTAGGTGTTTTTGTTTTAAAAATATGTGACACATATATTGTTGTATGTTACCCTGATTCTGCGTTTCTTCTCTTTGTTTTCCCTTTTGTTCTCCCTCTTTAAATAAAATGTTAAGAAAAGATTATGTGTGTTAAACTATCAGGACATTATTATCTGAATATAGTCTGATTATTTGTGCTTCTCTGTTTGTTTGTTGAAACCAAGTGTTGTTATACAGCTTGCACTGTCCTAGAAATTCCTGTGTGGCCCACACTGGCCTCAAACGAACAGAGATGCTCCTGCCTCAGCCTTTCCAGGGCTGAGATTATAGATGTGCACCATCACTGCTCATCACCCATTAAGATGATGATGATGATGATGACGATGACGATGCACTTAGTAATTTAGCACAGGGTCTCGCTACACAGATCGGACTTGTAGTGAGCCTCTTGTTTTCAGCCTCCCAAGGGCTGGGATTACAGGCACGCACCACCACTCCCAGTCTCAGTCAGCATCTCAGGGCACCCCGGGAACAGAGCCAGCACAGCATGCGGGTGATCTAACCCCAGTAGTGCGGTGACCCACCTGGCGGGCCCTATCACCCATTATTTCTAAATCCGTGAAACTGTAAAACATGGAGCATCCTGCAACACCAAATGTTATTAATGACAGGGCTTCCCCTTTCTGCATTCATCAGTGTGATTCGGGTTTCTACATACACTTTATGTTAGTTTCTTGATTTGTCTTGTGAAAACTGCTTTCCCTGAAGCTAGTTTGGCATCACTACCTCCTAGCCTCCTCCTCTAGGCTGGACTGCTCTTTAGCTGTTTTCCTTTTAAGACTATTGAATTGGGATTTCTAGATTTCATGTTAGCTCCACAAGAGCTTCCTCCAGCCATCAGCATGAGTGAAATAGTTCATGTATCAAACACTGAGTACTTAGACTTTCTATCTGGGGAAGACACGTGATCGGGAGGGCGGTCCTGGACCTGCGTTCACCTCATCTGGGCATGGAACAGAACACTGCACACCAGAGCTGTTATGGACCCCGGCTGCTCGTTGGGCCATGAGAGCCGCTGACTGCGGCTGAATTCCAGGAGCACAGCAGGGAAGGGCACAGCTGGGAACATGGCGCTCATGAGAAGCCAGTGGAGGGGGTGATGCCCGGCCACCCTGTCACGTTCTCAGCACTGTCTGAGGTATTTTCAGCCTTCACATTCTGCAGAGATGCTCATGTGGCCAACACATTCCAGGTTAGTTTTTAGACTTCCAGAATCAGAGTCAACACAAGTGACCAGAAACACAGAGCAGCCGTGTCCAAGTGAAGCTCAGAGGCCTGGACCATCGCTCGAGAGAGGGGCTCCTTCAGCCCACACCATCCTCCAATTACTCATTGATGCTGGTGGTTTTCAGATAATCTCAAACTCTGAAGAAAGCTCTGGACTCCATGAGAAAAGTACTGGTGGCAAAAAATGTAGAGCAGAATTCAGTAGAATAAGCACTTCCCTGGAAAGTACAAAGGCCTGAGTTCAATCCCTCGCTCTGCCAAAATAAAAATAAATAAGTAAATAAAAGGAGAGCAGAAACTCAGTGCAGATGCTCGCAAGTCCTTGGACAGACTGTGGGGTCTGGTGTGTCCATATTTGTACCACACACCCTGGTCTAAGGTTCCATGCAAGTTGCTCTGAGCCAGCTGCTCTGTGGTTCTGAAGCCCCTTTACTACCATCACCCATTCATTTGACACACATTATGGCTCCCGCACTCACTCTGGGCTCTGCTTCCTTGCTTTCCCTCGAGTCACAACCATGTTTCTAGGCAGTCTGAGCCACGCAGGGCTCACCTGCCTGTGAGCACAACAGAGGCAAGCAGTCCTGTGAGTCAGCTGGCACCAAGCAGTGTCATCAGGAACCTGGCCAGGATGCTTTCTCCAGAAGTCACTGTGCTGCTAAAGCCCCAGTGTGCTCCTCCTGCATCCTCAGGGTCCCGGCTTCTGTGCTCATCCTGCCTGCCTCATTTTCTTGGTGGGATCTTGACTTTGATAGTGGTTAAAGGCTCCACCTGGAATTGTTATGGCTCTGCAGTTGATATCTGTATGGATTCTCTTGACTTTCCTACTACCTTAACTTTCATCTGTGAGAGGAAACCCAGGACAGAACCCATGCTAATTGCACAAAACCTCACCTGCAGGACATGCACTGAAGAGACTCCCCAAGCTCCCTTTGTCTCCATCTTTAGGAGGAAGAGAGCTAGGGCTGTGCCCCATCACTGTCTGCATCTGTTTCTCCAGGGTGGGTCGTAAATGTCTGTGATGCATGTCGTCGCTGTGCTCCTGAAAGTCTGAGTGACCCTGGAGCACACACACAAAGCTCCTAGCAGTAAGGGCCACTGTGCCTGCCTCCGTGTCCCCATGTAACCAGCACAGCATCTTCACCACAGGACCACGAATCACCACCCGAGCAGATCTGCTGCGGTTCCAAGCTCTGGAGCTCAGCAGCGATTTTCCATGTGATGTGCAAGGAGAGGGATAGAAGAGGACCATAGCAGGGATCAGCACTGATTCTTGCTTCAGTAGAATCAATATTACTGTTGTTCATCCACTTGACCATCACAAATCCAGAGTTTTGGTCCTATATTCACTCCTATGTTTTCACTACACATATAAAAATCGCCTTATGGTGTTCCCACCAGCTAGCACTACAATGATACATGTGTGACTGTCCCATCTGGCAGCTTTGCCATGGGGAAGGGGCTAGGGGTGGGGGAGGAGTGCTACGGTCACACATGGGACACTCATACCTGTGCCACCTGTGGTTCAAGCTTCCTGCAGTGAGACACAGCAATTACAGCCCAGTGTTACAGGGGATAAAATTTCAAACTTAATTTTTCAAACTGAGGACAAAATAACAAGTGTTACAGTCCTAGCAACGTGGCCAGTATGGAACTTGCCTTCATGCGGGGAGAGAACAGGGAAGCTGAAAAGCTCTGATGAGACAGAGGCAAGAGCGTCAGGATGACGTGGCAAGATGAACCTGTTCGGCTCACTGAACTTGCCTCCACTTCTCCAGCCGACCAGAACACAGTCAGGGACACTGATGTGGCCGTCCTCATCCCCAGGCAGGACCTTTAGACATGGGCTGTGGCTGCTGGGAAAAGCAGAGCGAGAATCAATGCAAGTGGTGATGCTGACCCTCCCCACAGCAGCTTCCTTGTCTCAGTCCCCCTTGTCACTTCCTGGCTTTCCTGTCTAGGACCCCTGGGAATGCTCAGCAACAGTGTCTGTGTCTCCGCAAACACAGCAGCTCAGGTCCAATGACCAAGGACCTGAACAGGGCTCGCTCACTGGAAGCACCAATGTGACCACACCTGCCCCATCTGTCCACGAGTGCTGTCCGGGCAGCTCCTTCTCCAGGAGCAAACCATCACCTCCTGAGAGCCCAGCCCCTCACATGTTCCCACCTGGTGAGTCCACCTGCAAGCTGGGGTGACGACAGCACAGAGCTCAGGGCCTCAACTACTTGGTCTCCTTGTTACAGAGCACAGCATCTCTGTCCCATCCCCAGGGCTGCCAATGTCCCCAGTGAAGGGGAAGTGCCACACAGCTGCGGCTCTGCTTCTTCTCATGCTGTTGGCTTCTTTTGGGAAATCTTCCTGACATCTAAACTCCCAAGATTTAACTCAAGATCAGAAAGACTGAGCAACTAAGTCTGTGAGAGGTGCTGATTAAGCACAGAGCCCCTGCAAGCAGAGGAGAAGGGAGCAGTCTCACCAGTGCTGAAGGAGGAGGCCCCTGCCCTGCACCTGCCTTGTTAAAGCAGAACTGCCAAGGGTGAAGCTTCCACCTTCTCTCTCCAAGTGATTCCATGCATACTCACACTCACCTGCCAGGCATCTGCAATGAGGCCAGCTTCAAATGTAGCTCCTGAGGATCACGGTGGGGACACACAGCAGTCTCCTCCCTGCCTTGCAGTTGGTGCAGCCAGGCCACATAATCTGCTTCACACGCAGAGTTCTTGGGGGAGGTGCACAAATCCTCCGTGTAATCCCCCGCGACCTCACTGGATGGCGAGGCTGTGGCTAGAAGGCCGGAGCACATGAGGCAACCTAAGCATTCCCTGAAGTTTCTCACCCAACTCCCCCCCCTCCATTTTAGTTTCCACCCCCTCTACCTTGATACTCTCATCCTGGGGAGCTGCTCTCCACTGATGCTGATCTTCTCATTTTTGCTTTCTCAGGATGAAGGCTTAGCCTGGCTCCCGCAAGGGACTCAGTTCTCTGTTGTCTTCAGTAACCACAGCCCCTGAGCAACGCCCTGACACTCTGCCCAGACACTGGGTCCCCCAGTAAGTCTGCCTCAACCTTTTACCGCAATGGAAGCCACTGCCTACTCCTATCTTCCTCCTCTACATTGTCACATGCAGGGCTTACACATGCCCAGAGGTACCTTGTTTATATAACACAGATGGAGACCACAGTATTGATAGAGGACCACAAGGGATAGAAACAAAAGCCCGCTGCAGGAGTCCTTAACCTATTACTAGTCAAGTGCATGATTGATCCTGGCCTGGTGGAGCACACTTGCCATTTCCGCATGTGGCAGGCTAAGGCAGGAGAATCGCTACAAGTCTCAGGCCAGCCTTTGCTACATAGTGAGTTCAAGACCTACCTGAACTTTGTATCAACTCTGCCTCAAGGACAAATAAAAGCATGATTGTACCACTCCTGAGAAACTGCACATCACTGCTGAGAATGCTTGAAGGTGATGTAAGTTTCCTTAGCAGGTGAGTGACAATAAAACATTAAAAGCTGTCATCTGTTCCCAAAAGTATCTATGAATTCCAGGCCATTCTGAACAAAGTCTCGGTGTATTCATTTCTCTGAGTGTGCAGAGGACCAGCATACATAAGCACTAGTCAGCTGGTTCTGAAATTTAAATGATAATGCAAAGGGTGCAGAGAGCCTGCTTCAGCTTAGCTGAAGCATTGGAGACAGGTGGAGGACTTAGCCCTGCAGCTGTGGAGTCTGAGCAAGGGTACAGAGTGAGGGACAAGGGGCGCAAGCAACCTCGTGTAAAATGGGGGAACCCTCTAGTCAGCAATGAAGTGCACCTTGGCAAAGTACTGGAGCGAGGTGACACCAGGGAAGTCAGATGAGAGTCCAGGGTCGCATGGAGCTCTTCAGCCAGTACTACCGTTTTCAAAGGTGAACACAGGGACCCGGCACCTGACGTCCACAATCAAGTGGGACTGCCTTGATCAGATGTGCAAGAAGGCAGGAGGAGGGTGGCCAGGGCTCTGCAGCCAGCAGCCTCTGGTTCTCAGGGCTACCTGAGCCAAATGTAGGATTCAGTCACCCCTTTTCCTCAGTGCCTTTGCTCTGGGAGTGCCTCTGTAGGGCTTCTCCTCTTCTGATTCTCCTCTAAAGGAAATGGGACTCTTTCACATCCACCAACTGTGCTGGCCCATGAATAACATCCTAGCTGCTTTGATCACCCTGGAAAGGGGACATTTCCCGGCACCATGGGCTGCTCCTCCTCTCCATGACTCACTGCTGGGTTCTGATGTGGCAGCTCTGCACCATCAATGCAAGAATTAAACTGAAATAAAAAATAGCAAATGAGAAGACATAGAAGCAGATGCAACCCCAGATATGTAGCTCCCCAAAGGTGAGCCCAGGACAATGAGCCGAAATGGACTTAGAAACCACCCAGCCGGACTCTCCGAAGTGCCGTCACCGGAAGTAATAAAGCAGATGAATGAGGGGCTAGAAAGAAATCAAACCAGAAATTTGATCTCTCAGATAACTTCGGAGATGAGGGGCATAATGAAGAGCTGATTAGTGGCTCTGGAGAAGGTAAATGCAGGAAACACAGAGGAGCTCAGCAAGTGGTGGAAACTATGAAGCTAAGCACAGGAAGGCAACGAAATTCAGGAAAGATTCTGGCAGACGTCCAGGAGGTGAGAAATTCCACTGAAAGGAAACAGCAGAATGCACCACTGTGGGACAGAAGGGCAGATGTGGACTGTGGAATTTTAATTAGAAATTATGAAAAGAGAGGTTTGCTAAAAATAGAAAAAAGATAAATGTTTACCTTTTCTAATGTCTTATCAATTATTACACTCTCTTTAAAATAAAACAAAAACACAAAAACTAAGATTGAAAGCAAACACCAACATTCAATTATTTCCCCAATCTTGTGTAACTGTTAATCTGAGCAACAGATTTGATAATAAAAACATAATATAGCAAGCATTGTTAATTAGGTGTTCCTGTTTGAAAGTCTGTAACATATGCATTGTAGTATGTTATTCTGTTTTTCTTTTTCTATTTGATTTTGCTTCTGTTTTTATTCTTCAAAATAAAATAAATTAAAATTTAAAATAATAGAAAAGGATGATGAGAAGTCAATGTTCTAGCTGCTAGGGGATGAAAAACAAGAGAAATATAAGATTGGACAGAATGGGATGGTCAAATAGCTCAGTAGATTAAAGCACCTGCAAGCAGACACAGGGGCTGGGGGTTTGATCCCTGGGCCTGCTGTGCCAGCCCTGCTCCCGGGGCATACTGAGATGGTGAATGGGACTGGGCATGGTAGTACATACCTGTAATCCCAGCACTTGGGAGACTGTAAAGAGGAGAATCACTATGAGTCCGATCCAATAGTGAGATCCTGAACACCCTGTAGACTCTTCCTTAAAATACAGAAAAAAAAAGGATTGGAATAAAAAATAATTTCAGTAAAAAGCAAGAGATGATGTAAACAACATTGAAAACATATGCACCACAATAATGGCAGAAAACTTCCTAAATGTAATAAAAAATTTAAAATACAGATAAGGCATATATAAATATTTTTTAGACCTGTGATCTAAAATATAATAAAAATAAAGTCTACCTCAAGATGGGTATGGTAGTGCACACCTATAATCTTGTCTCAAAAGTCAATAAACAAATAAAACCTAACCCAAGGCATACAAGTCAGATTACAGAAGTTCAACAAAAGATAAGAACATTAAAAGCTATTACAGAAAAATCATCCATAAAGGTAGGTCATCACAATCATAGCAGATATCAACCTTAGTATAAACATTTAAGTGGAAGAAAGCCTGGAGTGAAGGATTTCAAGTCTGAAAAGAAAATAACTTCCAACACAGATTGATATACCCTTCAAAACTATCTTTCGATATTGATGGAGAAATATAACATTCACATCACGAGGAACAACTAAAAAAAAAAATTATGACTATGAAACCAAAAACTACAAAATGTTCTGAAAATTATTATAGAAAGAGATAATGAAGACTACAACATTATGCACATCAAAAATCAGAAGCCACCAGACAAGACAATAAATTAAACAGAGGAGAAAGAAAGAGAACCAATATCAAAATATTATGACACAGATAAGTCAATACATATCACTTATAATCATCAATGTAAATGGTCTCAATTCACCATTCAAAAGAAGCAGACTGGCAGAATGGATCAAGAAGATTCAATTGAACGTATGCTGCATACAAGAAATGCATTTAACTCAAAAAGTGATACAGAAATGGAAATTCAAGGGATGGAAAGCTATATTTCATGCAACACAAACCCAGAAGAAAGCATGAATAGATATTCTATTTGTAGACAAACTGACCTTCAAGCCAAGACTTGATCAAAGTCAAGCCAAGCCAAGATCAAAACAAAGAAAGTCACCACATACTTGCTAAGGGAAAAATGCAGGAAGAGATACCAATCATGCATATGCATGCACCAAATCTCAGTGAACCCAACTATATTAAAAATACTAACAGACCCAAGAAATTGTACTGCAATTTCAAAAATACAAATTAAAACAACACTGACATTCCAACTCACCCCAGCAAGAATAGCTGTCATCTAGAAGTCAGCCAATAACAAATACTGGAGGGGTTGTGCATTAAAAGGAACTTTTCTCCATTGCTGGTGGGAATGTAGACTGATACAGTCACTGTGGAAATCAAATTCCTAAAAATACTAGACTTAGAGGCCAAGTCTGACCCAGCTATTCCCCTCTTGGATATTTTTCCAAAAACATCTGAAAGCATCATACTACAGCTATATGTGCATCCATGTTTATAGCAGCACAATTTGTTATAGCTAAATATTTCAAACAACCCAAATGCCCATCAACTGAGGAATGGGTAAAAATGACGTGGTACTTTTCCACAACATAGTATTACTCAGCTTTAAAAGAAAGATAAACTAGAGGTTTTATAGGTAAAGGGATGCAATTAGAGACCCTACTCATAAGTGAAATAAATCAGACTGGCATGTGTGAACACCATATTCTCTTGCTTGTGCAAAAACCTGAAAGAGAAAATAATATGAAAGGTAAAATGAAGAGTGTGAAAGGCAAAGAATGAGTTCCAATGGAAGGAATAACTGCGATGAGGGAAAGACAGGAAAGGAAGAAGGGAAAATAAAAATATTTATGTATATATACAGTATAGGTTGGATAATTATTTTTGTAGTTTAGTAAGAGTCTACAGGGTCTCACTATGTTGATCAGACTCATAGTGATCCCTCTGTGTTCAGCCTCCCAAGAGCTGGGATTCCCGGTGCACACCACCACGTCCAGTCTCATCACTGCCTGAGTCCCCAGGGGGTCTAGGCTGACAAAGCAAGCCAGGGATCAAACCCAGCTGCTGCATCTGCCTAAACAGGTGTTTTAATCTGCTGAGGTATTTGGCTGGCCCAGCTTGGATAATTTTGCTGCTGATTTCTGTTGGCCTATTTGCATGCGTATATGTGGTAATCAAAACAATTAATTGAACACAATATGCAGTGTAACAACTATTTCTGATTTTCTATTTTTTCATTTGTGAAATTGCATATTGTTTCCAATGTTTCACTATTTTTTGTACTCTTAAATGTAAAAATTGAAAGTGTAAATGTAGAGCAAAATGTATACTACATAGTGCGAAGTAGGAAGAAATGCTCAAATGAGAAGGGGCTCTGGGGAAGGAAAAGAAAAGGGGAAATGGAAGAAAAAATGGAAACAGAGCTTCTGTAAGTAAGAAGAGCAGTGAGAAGGAAGAGAGAAAAGGGGAAAAAAGAATCAAGCTCTATCATATACAGGTGCAAACTCCACATGATGAATGTTACCATTATGCGTGTCCAAAATGCACCAATAAAATTAATTAATTAATTAATTAATTAAAAAAGAAATAGAGTAGGGGAGGGGAAAAAGCAAATCATTAGTATCCTGCAGCATATGCCATTCACTTTGCCTTATCAGACTCAATTGATTTTAGTTGTTGTACGTTTCCTTTTGTATTTTTGCTTTTCGCTTCTTATACTAGGGAGACTATATGATATTTACACACGTATGTCTGGTTTATTTCACTTATGAGTATATGTTCAAGTGGCATCCACTTCAGTATAAATGCTTCAAACTTATTCTTAATAGCTGAGTAATACTCCATTATATAGAAATACCACATCTTTTTCAACCATTCCTCATGTGATGGACATCTTAGTTGTTTCCAAGATTTTGCTATCACACATTGTGCTGCTATAAACATAGGTACACATATATCTCTATAATACAATGTTTTCAGATCCTTTGAGAAAATTCCCAGTAGGGGGATAGCCGACTTGAATGGGATTTCTAGTCCTACTCTTTTGAGGATTCTCCACACTGACCTCTACAATGGTTGTACCAGTCTACATTCCCACCAGCAGTGGAGAAGTGTTCCCTTTTCTCCACAATCTCTCCAACATCTGTTGTTGGTTAATTTCCATATGATAGCCATTCTTTCTGGAGTGAGTTGGTATCTCATTGTTGTTTTTATTTGCATTTCACGAATGGCTAGGGATGTGGACAGGATATTATGTCGGCTTCTAGTACTATGGTCATCCACTAGGAAAGTAATTATTGAATTTTTGATATAATTCAGGTATAAAAATAAGGAAACAGCTATACTCTTAATTTACTGATAAGAGACATCTGCTATAATAATGTCTGTAAGTATATCATGTATGCACCTTATACGATACCAAAACAGTATGAAAACAATTTGCAATGTATTAATTTATCAAATCTGTGTTGTTAAGGTGTCTTAAAACTGTCTGATTGATATTTGTACCTCAATAAAATAAAAAATAAATTAAAAAAAAAAAAGGAAAGCAAATCATTTTTCAGAGTCAAAAGAAAGAAGAAAACCAGTGCTTCAAACCAGCTGCACCTGCCTGGCTTCCATCAAGCTCACATAGCTGTGGAGATCTTGCAGAAGTGCAAGAGGCAGTGACTGACATGCTACACAGGCAAGAATGAACTGAGACCACGGGAAATGAGGAACGCATGTTGCTGGCAGGATGGGCTTCTCGCAGGTGGGAGGTAGAAGCTTACTCAGCCTTGAAGACAGCTCCGGGATCCTCAGCAGTAAGGAAACACCATGGATGACCATTCTGCTGTTTGTCTGGATGCAGAAGGACCCCCAGTGAGACTTCCTTCGCCTGCTCCTGTGCTCTGATTACCCAGCTCTGCAGCCTCCACACCACCTCTTCAACCACTTGTGCCAGGTAAAAGTCCTCTTCATGCTTCTTACTTCTCAAACGCAAGACAAATCTGATGAGTGCTGCCTGCTCCTCTCTCTGAAGGTAGCTTGCTGCTCAGTCCACGCACCCTATGGCCACGCCCTGAGCCATCCTCATCAGCCTGGACCTTGCAATTCCAGGTTCCCCTACCTTGGAAATGATGACCCGATATTCAGGACTCAGCTTACCTTCCTGCCAATGTCCAATGTGTTCCAACACACACACACACACACACACACCACATACACACACACCACATACACGTGCCACATTAGGTCACGCCTTTATCACATTACCTTGTACTTCATTTCTTTGTAACACTTAGCACTATCTGTACCTACTGTATTCGCAGGTCTTCCCATTCAGGGAATATAAACCACATTAAAGGTGGAATCTTGCTCTTCTCTTCTTCCAGAATAGGGGATTTAGTACCTTGAAGACATATAATAAAGTTCTGATATGTAAATGGCCAGATATGGGGGGAGTGGTGATAGCCAGAGGTTTCTGCTCTTCATAGTGTGGGTTGAGGGGTGTCCGGACTGGCACATGCAGTCCAAGTTCCAGTCTTTAATGGCAACCACCTTGCGTGTGCATCTCCATCAGCCTTTTCACAGCAGGTGGCCGGGCCAGCAGGTGAACGTTCTCTGCCACTCCCACGCCCATGCGTTTCCTGACCCTTCCTCTCTGCACAGTAAGGTGAAGGAAAAGACCAAGTTATCCAACTTCAGAAGGGCAGCCAAAACAATAGAGAACAAAAGTAAGCATCATTCCCCTTTCCGGAGAGGGTAACGATGGATCTCATTATTCCAGAAGCAGCTCAGGAATGGTTAGAATCCCACAGCAACAGATGCACTCAGCGCTGCTGCGGACATCGCCTCTCACCTTCTCAGACCTCTTCGAGGGACTTCTGGGCATAAGCAGGACCTCATGCCCAAGTTTCTCGGGGCACTCCGTCCCAGACCTGTGGCCCCCACACTCCAGAGAGGCAATCACGAAGCATGAAAATGCTGGACACAGTCGCCCCGGCTGAAGGCCAGCAGCCCAGGAGCTTTCCTCAGCATCCTAAATACCCCATCAATTCTCCAAAAGGCCCTGCCCCCATTCCTTTTCCCCATTGGCCTACTGCCCGTCCATCAAGAGGCCCCGCCCAGCTGCTCCCATGCCCCGCCCCTTTCTTCCGCAGGCCAGGCTCCTTCCAGAGCCAACCCGGGTGACCACCCACCGGGGAGCCTGACCCTCCTGGACCAGTTCTCTGTTCTCCATGTTTTCAGCCTCACCACATCTCAGAGCTTCGCTCCCTTTCCTCGTCCAGGGCAGGACTGCAGATGCGGATAGAACCAGGAACACACGCCATATTGGAATCGCAGAGCACCCCCTCAACATCACCTCAGAGGAGCGCGGTTGAAGTTGCCACGCCCCCTGACCCCTGCAGCTGCGCACTCGCAGCGCTCTGGGATTCTGGTGGCCGGGAGGAGGGGCGTGGCTTTGTACCCTTTCTGACTCTGCAACTAGGCATGGATCTCTTTTTCTCCGATTCAGGGTGTGGAGCTGCACACCTGTGTGGATCCCAAGCACCTGTGATCTGGATCTTTGATCACAGTCCTGGCCTTAATGCCATCCTCCTGGGACTCTCAGGTCAGTGCAAGGGTGACTGATTTACCCTCTGCACTTTTCTCAGCACTTAGGAGGCCTTAAGCAGTTTGACTAGATTAAGTTACTAAAAAGAGCGAAGATTGATTTTAGCGTAGTAAATACTGTGTGTGTTTGCCCAATTTTCTGGGAATGGTTACTTCAATGATGTTCTAAAAGGTAA
>PVKA01043350.1:0-16807 GCA_004027165.1 Ctenomys sociabilis | reverse complement strand
AAAGGTAAAAGTTGCCAATGCACAGAGCATATTAAGTCGGATAGTTTATAAAAATCTGATACCAGCCCAAGAGCAGGGAAATAACTGAGCCCATTGTAAGTATCATTGAAGATAAAACATGCCAGTGAGCCTGCTACAGCAAACATGTGGTCAACAAATACATCAGAGTATTTTGCTGTCCTGCATGGGATTACCTCTGCCTCTGCTTTGGCTTTGTTTTCCCCTGCCTATTAAATAGAAATGAAGATTTCTTTTACTGCGAAAAAAAAAAAAAAAAAAAGAAAGTACTGTGGTCTTCATTATTCTGGGGGGGTGATGCCCCTCACTCTACCAGTTTTAGCCCACTGGGCTGTGGTAGCAGAACACCACAGACTGAGTTTCTTACAACTGCTCATAGTTCTGACGGCAGTCAAGCTTAGGGCAGCTGTGATATCTGGGGAAGATGCCACGGGGAAGGTAGCTCTCTGACTCATGGGCTGGACCTTTTCACTGTGTCCTCACATGGTGGAGTGGACAAACTCCCTCAGATCTTTTCATACAACACTAATCCCATGCAGGAGGGCTCCACTCCTATGAAAAATCTTCTAAAGGCCTCCTCCTCCTAATACCATCTTGGGGATGAGGATTTCAGTACAGTTTTGGAGTGACATGAACATTCAGCCTACAGTAGCCTACAGTTCAAATAAGAACCACACAAAAAGGATTTCTAAATCCCACTAGCTTTAGAGTTCATGGTGTCCTATAAGACCTCCTCTTCATTGATGACTATGACTCAGTGACAAAGCTGACCAAGGAACCCAGGGCCCTGGGAAGAATGTCAAGGGCTTTTTCATGAAGTATACTTTCCTTTTTTTTAAAAAAATGTATTTAGTATAGGGTGTACAGGGTCTTACTACACAGATTGGACTTGTAGTGATCCTTCTGTTTTCAGCCTCTCAAGTGCTGGGATTACAGGCACGTGCCACCATGCCCAGTCTCTGTCCCCTCTCAGTGCACCCTGGGGGTGGTACCATCATGGCATGCTGGGGATCAAACTCCAAGCCCCTGTGTCTGCCTAACCAGGTGTGTTTAATCCACTGAGCTATCTGGCTGGCCCAAAGTATACTTTTCTGAGTGTTGGGTGCTCCATGGCCCAATAGCCCTTTTAGGGAGAGACTTCCAAGGGTACCCTGGGACTTCCTCTTAGATGAGAGAGGGAGCAAGAACCATGGGGGCTGGAGGCCAGGGGATGACATAGCCACCCTGTTCTGACCTTACCATGTGTGCACTAGATTAATGTAGGTTTCTCTGTGTGTTTTTTTGTGCTTCTGGTCCTGTGTACACATTTGATCTTGGACATTAGTCTGAAATGTCACAGAATGTTAGAAATGGGAAGGAATCTCAACAGCCATCCTATCCATTGGTGTGCAGAGAGGAGAAAACAAGGCTCAGAGAAGAGAGTCACCTGGGGTCACCTAGGGTAATGGGAGGTTATTCCTGGCCTGTGAGGGCCCTGAGTGGTAGAGGTGGCCACTTAAGCCCCTTCCCTGGTCTGTTTCCAGAACTCATCCTCGTACAGTAGGGCTGGCTGTGCACGTTGTTCTGAGACTATATCCAGTTCTGTACCCCTATCCTTGCTGTTCCTCCTATCAGGGATGCTTGTGACATCCCTTCTCTCCCATTGCATTCCAACTTCCAGAGCCGACCCTGAACTCCCTCTGGTATGACTTCCTCATCTATCCAGGCAGATGGATGGGACCCCTCCTCTGGCAACCCCTCGCCTCACTGCCTCATAATATCATCCTTTGGTCTCACTGCTGGACAGGTTCCAGAACTCCTTTCTGTTGGATCTCCAAAATCCTCAGGTGCCCCAAGTCGTGTAGAACCTGCTCAATCCTCCCATGTACTTTAAATCATCTGTAGATACTTGTAATGCCTAATACAATCTAAATGCTATGTAAATAGTCATTATATTGCATTATTCATGGAATGACAAGAAAGGAATGTCTGGATGTGTTCAGTGCGGATGCCATTGCCCCCACTATTTTCATCTGCAGTTGGTAGTGAATGAGGAACCCATGGCCAGAGAAACAAACTAGTATGAGGTTTCTCCCAGATGTGGCCTCACTTTCCTGTCTTTCACCTCACCCCTTTGAACTGAGAGGGAGAATCTCTTGATTGGTTTTGTGACTCTAGCCTGTTGTGTGGTAACTGCACAGTAAACACTCATGTGTGATGGGTAGCAGATTGCCATTTGAGTCCTCACCTTATGTCCCTGGGAACTCTGGGGGTTAAGGTAAGGGCTAATGTCAGAGCTTTTCTGGTGCTTTGAGACTAGGACTCTGCAGAGCTCTGATTTGTACCCTCTCCATTATTAGTGTCCTTTCACAAAAACCAGTCTGAGGTACAAGCTGACTTTGTGAGTTAATCTTCCAGACATTCAAGTTTTCCTTATTGAGTTTCTCATTCATTCATTCATTCATTCATTCATTCATTCATTCATTCATTCATCCATTCATTCACCACTTGTCGAGAGCTCGCCATCAGTTCTGCTTTATAGATATTGGGGAGCCAGACAGACAGTGCTTCTTGCCTTCCTGAGTTTCTCTTTTAGACAGTATCTATTTAGCTTCTGTTTTGGGTATAGTGATGGGAAGTTTCGCATGAGCTTGGGCAAATTTTTGGCATCCCTGGACCTCCGCATCTCCATGTGCAAAATGCTGTCAATGAAGCCTATGTCTAGTGGGTAGTATGGCACCCAGCGTGCCACAGCATGCTTGTAGTTTAGCACTGCTGCTGGTCTGAATTCAGTGCACACACAAGTGTGAGCTTACTCACATGCCCAGTGGCTTCCCTGGTGGTTTGTTCTGGGACACACCAAGAAGGCTTTTCAAATCTGGGGCACAAAAGATTCCTCAGTCCCATTGAGGTCCTCTGTGTTGGAGTGCAAAAGAAAGGACAAATGACCAGTATTTCCTGAGCAGTCACCATGTGCTTGGCACCTCTACACATGTAACGATGACTTTACTTCAGGCCAGCTGGTGAGGGAAGTGTTCCTCACTTCCTAGGCAGAAGGCTGAGGGTCCAAGAAGCTAAGGGCTGGCTCATTCAGAGCACTGCACAAGTGAGCAAAGGAGCCGAGGTCCTGTGAATCTTTTGCTTGTGGCCTCCAACCTCTGGAGGAAGACAGAGAAAAATGCTACCTCTGTCTTTCATGTTTGCCTTGGCAGTGTTTCAGATTGACCAGGTGTATGGCACATAGAATTAAGCATGCAGTTGGGCGACCTTCTCTAAAGGTCTTTAAAGGATGAACATTTTCTCAGGGATCAATAAGCCAGGTGAGTTTGGATCTAAATTCATCAAAATGTCACCAGAAACAAATTTGGTCTCTGGGCTTTTGCGTTGAGGAGAGGCTGATGGCAGGGGATTGTAGCAGGACCCAGGGAATGCCATGTCTCTTGGGAAGAAGGTCTGGGACACCTGCTGACCCAGTGTGGGTCCATTGTCTTGGGTAAATGAGGGGCCCTAGCTGGCAACCAATGTCGTAGAAGCTCTTCCTCACCAGGGATTGAGGGAGAGTAGCCCAATAGTGGCTGTCCAATTTTAGGTTCTGTACAGAGAAGGTGTTTTGAGGTCACTCAGTCCCACCCCACACTGAATGCAAGATCCTCTCTGTGGCAATTCTGAGAAACAGTTACAGATTTTGCCTTGGATTCTTCTAAAGACAGGGAACTCATTAGGCTGGATTTGAGCTCACTTTGTAGCCCAGGCTGGTCTCGAGTTCACAACTACCCTCTTGCTTAGCTTCCTAAGTGCTGGGATTATAGGCCTACACCCCATGCCTGGCCTATGCTACTTATATTTTGAGAGCTACAATAATTGTAAAGTTCTACATTGAACTTACATAACCTTGACTGCCCACAAGGTTGACATTAGTCCCAAAACTGCAGAATGGGGCTGCACAGCATGAGACCTGGCCGTCTTCCATCCGGCTGCTCAGTTTAGCTGACGTCATCTTTTCTTCCATGACAAATGCCTTTTGGAGTATTTGGGGCCCTGGGTGCTTGTAGCCAAAGAAATAATGCTGGCTCTCCTCTGTTCATTTAAGGCCCTGTCTCCTTGCTCTACTCCTTCCTCAGCATCTCATGAAGAAAGAAGAGGGCAAAATGGGAACTCACTGGTGAAGGTGCTTGGCTAACGGGCCAAAAATTAAGGGAGGTGACCATGGATCTTGGTGTAGATTTCCACACGAGTGTGTGTCTGCGTGCTAGTGCAAGTGGCAGTGTGTATGTGTGCATGTGAAGTTAGAGTGACAGTCCAGGGCATGGTATGTCCCTGTGCATGACCATGTAGTAAGCAGTGAGTGCTACAGATGTGTGAGCCCATGTGGGTACACAGGCAAGTGCACGTATATGTTTGTGTGACCTGGGAGACAGTTCTTGGGGCATAGTGACTGCTGGGACTGACTGGTAAGATTCTACCCCTCCGATGGCTCAAGTTCTGCTCCTTCTGTCTTGAGGACCAGCAGGGTCCTCAAAGATGTAAAACTCCAGCCTGTCCGATGGCACGGCTCTGGCTTGCGGATTCCAAGCTGGAGTCTACAGCCACTTTCCACGGGTTCTCCTCTTTATCTCACCACACCTACACACAGGAATTTACCTCCTGTTGACCTTTTCAAGACACTGAAGACTGGCAAGGCACCATGACTGTCTGAGGCTACGCAGCAAAGGAGCAGCAAGAATGGATCTGGATGAAACCCACAGGGCAAGCTCTGTCCACCAACACACCCCACGCTGTGAGGGCCTCTCTCTGCTCAAGCTTGCTGGTGTCTCTGTGAGACTCTCCCTGCCCAATAGCCTTGGGTGGCCCTGGAGGGAGGGTGGGTAGGAGGGAATGCAGGCTCCTGGGGCTTCTCTGAGGATCCCTGGGGTCTGCCACTTCTGAGTTCCAGACACAGGCTAGTGCAATGTCTGGTTTCTTCAACACTGAGGCTCAGGAGCCTGTACCACTCTGCCAGTTATGACATGCTCAGGTAGCTCAGGCCTCATTTTCCTAAATCTTCCTGCTTGTATGAACTTTTATCCATCTGATTTACCTATTAGAATTCTCCTCAGTTAAGAATTCAGTGTCTCTATAAACCACTATCTAATTCAACCAACAACTTCTCTCATGAGCAAGACCAGACACAGGATCAAGCAGATCAGTGGAAGAGGAGAACAGAGAAGGGGAGAAGGTGGGGGAGGGAGAGAAGTGGAGGGAGGGGGAGAAGTGGAGGGAAAGGGAAGGGTGAGGGATGGGGGAGGGGTAGAAGGAAAAGGAGGGGTGAGGGATAGGAGAGGAGTGGAGGGGGGAGGTGGGAGAGGGCAGGCAGAACGGTCATAAAGGAGGTATATTCAGCTCCTGACACAGAGCTCACTGAGTAGGTGATGTCTTTCTCCACATCTGGATTTGCACCTGGATCTGGGCAAATCCCTTGGGTTTTTACCATTGGTCTACATCACCCTCATGCCCTCCTCTGTCCCCATCATTCTGCCCTGTTCTCCAGTACTGTGCCCAGTTTTTCTTTCATGATTCTGTCAGTCCCTTGGGTGGTAAAGTCCTTAAAATCAGGCAGCTGGCACTTGTCACCATGCCTGGTCCACAACAGAAGATTAATATCTATTTGCTGAATGGGGCAATCACAGTGTAGAACTGAAAGCATAAAGCACACTGGACTACCACAGCCCCAACTGGAGGCCCCCATAGCTTGAGGAGATAGACAGGAAACATACAAAGGGACACCAAAGCCATCATGGCTGGACAGGTTGGGGTCCTCATGAGGAAGTGGGACTAGGCCAGGCTACTTAAATGCTGGGAACAGGCCAGCTGGACAGGGGCACGACAGGTACTGTAGGGGGGAGGTGTGGCTTGAGCCAAGGTCAGGGGGACAGGCGCTGTGTATGGGTAGAGGGCAGGGTCTGTCTAGGGGGGAGTCCAGGAAGGCAAGGTATGCAGTGGAGGCTTTGGTGTGCAGAGTGCTGCTTGGCATCTTTCTCTTCTAGTGAGGTGTCATCTCCATCTTCCCCAGGCCACACACAGGTGTCAGACACACTTGCCTCCCTGGGAGGATTCCATGGGTGTCGGCAATGCATGTGACATGTTTTCTGTGCACCATGAAAAGCTGGGAGTGCCCACTCTGTTTTCCCATGTGATTCTGCAGAGGAAGAACCAGCTCTACTCGCCCCAGCCCTGCTGTCCTAGGGCCAGCTTCTCACCCCGTTGATATTCTGGTCTTCAGTTTTACTTCTCCCCCTGCAGCAGCCCCTCCATTCTCCGCACGTGCTCCCTGAAGAGGTCAATGCTCTGTCCAGATCTGCACCTGACAAGCAGCTAGTGGTGCCAACAGCAGGGCTGAGCTCCTGAACAAGCCCCTCAGAAAACTCAGAGTGTGTGGCAGGACAATTGCCATGTGATTGCAGGCTATCAACTTCGCTGTCAACTGTGATAGCACAGTTTGAGGGCTTAGGGGCTGTTACCCTGTATTTATTTTTGAGCACTTTCATTTATTTACTTTTGTTAATTGACATTGAAAAGCCATCTACATTTATAGTATATAAGGCATATACACTTGGGATATCTGAAGCAAACAAATTAGCACATACATTATTTCACATATTTATCATTTTTGATGGTTGAGAACATTTACAATCCATTCTAGTAATCCTTGGTCATGTAGTACGCTGTTGTCATTACCTATTATTGCCCTATTATACAATACACAGCAGGCTCCTTTTGAGCCAAGATTAGGCCTCAGGCCGTGGTCAGAAGAGCCTCTGGGGTGCTGGTGAAGTGCAGAGAGGCAGCTGAGGAAGGGCCCCGAGGGCACTGTGGCGGACAGGGTGTGTTTCAGCCTCGCCACCCATGTCCCCGACACAGAGAAAGGTGTGTCAGTTATGCTCCATTTCACAGATGGAGAAACAGCGACTCCTGGGGTTTAATCAGACTGCCCAAGGTGCTACGTGACAGCTACATGACAGAGGCCCTAGAACCAAGCCAAGCTTCTCCCCTTGATTCAGTTCTGGGCCTGTGTGACTTGTCTGGCCTTCCTGGGTGACCCTGAGCAGGTATCACGGCCCTCTGGGATCCAGTTTTAGCGCTCGGTTGAGTGTCCTCCACAGGGAGGACTCAGCTGAAGCAGGGCTCTGGGCACTCTGCTTGCTAGGCAGCCCGAGTTGCCCTAGCAGCAGCCACTGGCGCCTCAGCAGTCTCACTAAGCCCTGGCTTGCGCTTGTACGTGCGTGCGTCAGAACGCACTCCCTGGGTGCTGCTGGAAGCAATAATCCAGACACGGTTGGGGGTTTAGAGAAAATCCTCTGCTGTGGTGGAAGTAAGTGAAGCCCAGAGAAGCACGGATTTCAGCAGATGCAAAGTCTGCTCATTTACCTTCCAAATGCAGGCTGTGTGACAGGAAAGGCCTGTGGGTGCCTCAGCTGTGGGATAGCTGCCGAAGGGGCTGTGAAAGCAAGCCCAAGGCAGAGGTCTCTGGGGGTCTCTGAGGACTTCCCACAGAGCAGAAAGAAGGGGGAGGATTCCCAAGTAGTTACTAAGGATGGAAAATGCGAATTGACCCCTGCGCTCCCTGCCCCCCACTGGGTAGCCCCTGGATGCAGCCACACATTTTCCTATTAAGTCATCACGGCACTGACAGAAGAAGCAGGATTATCCTTAATGTGGGTAGTAGACGCAGACAGTCACGTGATCAGTCCGGAACACAGCAGACAATATAGCTCCTCCCTCTGACAGGGGACAATGCTACCTATTCTGGGCACTCAGACCCTGCCCTCTCTTCCTTCCTCCACACCAGCTAGCCAGCATCATGGAAAACCACCCCCATTGGGTCTGCCTGATGCTCTGTGCGCCCCCAGAGCCTCCTCTTCCATCTGACACCCTTAGTTACGGTCCCTGAGCCTGCTGCTGTCCTTGGCTAATGGTGGCCTTCTTCTGAGCTCAGGCAAGGGGCCTTTGTGGTGACCTGGGAAGAGGTGCTGCAGCTAGAGGCTTGCTGGCAGCTTCAGGGCCAGGAGCCAGCTTTCCGAAATGAGGTTTTCCGTGTTAAAATCTAAAGCCTCTAGCTCTGTCACCCTGCAGGGCTTCTCCACAGCTCAGGATAGCTGGGATCACTGCCAGGGTTGAGCTGCTCATGGGCTCCTCCCTCACCTCTATGAAACCAGCTGTGGCAACCCGCTGGGGACTCCATATGCAATACACGGGCTAGCAGTAGGAATGTCTTTCTCATTCTTTATATACTTACATATTTAGGTAGAAAATGAATATACAAAAGAGTCTAGCATAATGTGCGATGGAGGTAGACAGATCTAAATTTTAATCCCAGTTCCAATAATTAATCTTGCCACCTGGGCAAGACATCTTTCAGCCAACATGCTTTGTTCCTTTGTAAAGTAAGGACAATAATGCCACCCACCTCAAGGATCTGCTGCAGGACAGAATAAAGGCAAGCATTGCACACGGTGCCCAGCAAGCAGCGTGGACCCCATCAGCGTGGGCCCCGACATCGTACTGTAGCCTGTAGAATTGCTTGCCCGCCTTTAGTTTTTGGAGAGCGACATCTGACAGCAGGCCTGAGGCTGCCAGGTAGGGCAGCTGCCTGTGTGCAGGGCCTCTGTGCAAGCTGCTGGTGGCTACAGCCTTTCAGAAGGTATCACAGGCTATTGTGTTAATCAATACTATGTTATTTCCTCCACGGCATCTATCCATGTTTACTATGTGTAAGTAGGGTTTTTCAATGATGTGAATGTGTTAGCTTAATGCAGCTGACATTCAGCGTGTGCCGTGTGGTCTCTGCCACTCAGGACCTCCGGGAAACTGAAATGATGTATCTGCCGCGAAGTCGTTCTTGAGAGAAAAATTTGAGAAATACGACATGTTGGTGGTCAGGGTACTTAGTGCATGTTTGCTGAGGTAGGAAAACATAATAAACATGAACCCGCAAGTGTGATTGGCTACTGGCCTGAGGTGTGGCAGTGCGGGCCTTAGAAGCGGGGGTCAGAATTCCCACCTCTTTGCAGTCAAATCCAGATTCTATGCTACTCTCTACAGCCCGGCGGATTTTTGTCCCTCTCTGTGCTCTTGCCTGCCCCAGGAATATGGTAAAGCTTCGTGATAGCTCTTCCTAGATTCTTGGATTCTTGCATAGTGCCTTTTCACCTCTATACTACTTTCCTTTTACTGGGAAAAATGCCTGCTCCCTAACACTTACAGGAGGAGAGGTATATTTTTACTGAAGGGTTCAGTCCATGGTTAGTTGGTTCCAAGGCAGGAACATCACGGTGGAAAGGTGTGGCCAAAGCAAGCTGCTATCTGTGGTGGCTGGGAAGCAGAGTAGGGGAATAACTTTAGATATAGACCCCAATGTCCTCCCTCCATGATTCACCAGGACACAGCCACTGCAGTGCTTCACTAAGCCCCTTGGTGGCTTTGAAGCTAATCGAATTGACAAAGCTTAGCTGTTACTCTCTTTTCAATTTGTCATTCTAGAGATCTGAAAACTCATCTGATACACGCTTCTCTGGCTCAGCACCATCTATGGGTGGGACCTAACCTGGCTGTCCAGCAAGCCGTGGCTGGCAAAGGTGGCCTTTCCAAACTTTTCATGTGGGCTCATCACTCTTCCTCCTCTACTAGCGTGCTCAGAATAAGAGGCACTACCCGTTCCTCTCACGGGGTTCCATGAAAACGAAAGGTTCAATTTAGATTTGGGGAGGAGTTCCCCACTGTGATGTTCCGGAGGCCAGCTACCATGTGTGGGTTAACAAGTAACTCAATAACATCAGATTCAGATGATTTTGGATTCATTGGTAGGGCTCTCGGGAGTTCCCCTTTCCAAAATAGTTTGTGAAATTTTATCACAGAATGAGATTCCACAGCTGTTGTTTTTTTTTTTTAAAGAGTGTTTGGAAGCACAGGGCTGGAAAGAAGACTGGCTGACTTTCCACCTTTCTGTCAATGGCAAAGAGGACCTCAGGGAAGCTGCTGCTAAGGAATGCAGGAAGGGAGGGGCTGGTGCCTAGTGCTTCAGGCCTGTCTGTTCATCTGTCCAGACTGCTTGTCAAACTCTGGGGCTCTCTTTTGCTAACGGCTCTCCATAAATGTAAATAGCATCAGTGTTGTTAAGTTCTGTCTGTGTCTTAAACCCATGGCACACAATGTGATTGGAGTCAGGTTTCGTTTTTTCCTGCCCGAGAGATGCGAGGGAGGTGTTTTTCTTGGCAAATAAATATGATATCATCACCCTGGCAGGATTCCAATCTGAGTAATGGCCGTCTGCCTTCCTAATGCCCTCCGCAGCTTGGAACAGGAACATTATTCTTTACTTCCTCTCTTTAAAAACAAATTCCCTGTGGAAAAGCATCACTCAGTCCCACGCTCCCTCCCTAGTGGGGCTTCATTCTGGTGACAGGATATGAGGGGTGAGCTCAGATTACAGTGTACACTGGAGAAAACAGTGAGACATGTGGCCTGGAAGAGGCACCTGAGGACCTCTGGTGATGCGGCCACTCTTCATGTGTCTTTGTTCATGGGGGGCCCACAAAGTCATCAAGAATCACATTACCTACCGTTGCCATTTCTCTGTCTGAATCATTATTGAGTAACTAGGTAACTAGGTAACCCAGCCCAGACTACTCTTTGTCAGAAAGTATGCAGCTGTACTTCTGAACCCCTAACTGGGGGTGGGGGCTGCTGGGAAATAAAGTTTTCCTGCTGCCTTGATGTATACACCCCTAACTTTGATTGCTGTTAGTTCTATATAACAACACTGCAAGACAGGGAGCAGTTATTCTTGCTGTTACGGCTTGGCTCTTAAATGCCCCCCAAAGGCCACATGTTAAAGGGTTGGGCTGAAGCCTTTGGAGCTACTAGCAGATGGAGGAACATTTGGGGGTGGGGCCTAGTGGAAGTTAGGCATGGGGGTATATCCTTGAGAGGATATGGATACTCTGGCCCCTCTTTCCCTCTGCTTCACAGCCTCCATGAGGTGAGTGGACCTCCTTCACCACATGCCCCTGCCACCATGCATTGCCTCTTCATGGGGCCCCAAACAACGGAGCCAACTGGCCAGGGACTAACACCTCTGCAACCATGAGCCCAAATAGAGCTTTCCTCCTCAGATACTTCATTATGTGATGGAAAATTAACTAACAGAGTTATCTTTCCTCTTCTATACCTGCAAATAAAGGCCCAAAGAAATGAAATAGGTTACTTGTTCAGGGCTGTGGTTTATACAGAGCAAAAGCGGGAGCTGAAATCAAGTCCCTTGGCTTTAAGTCTAATTTTTTTTCTTTTCTTTTCTTTTTTTTTTTTGTGGAACCAGGGATTGAACTCAGGCCCTTGCACTTGCCAGGGAAGCACTTATTCCACTGAGCCATCTCCCTGGCCCCTTAAGTCTAATTTTTGTGGTACCACATCAAGCCTTATCATCGTGTTGGGGCTGGGAGGACCAGGCACTCTCACTTGCCTATGCTGATATAGCAATTCCAGGATAGCAGAGTGAGATCGCTGAGTCTAGAGCTGGGAAATAGGTTCCCCTCCATTGACCACTCGGGCGCTGGGGGCTCAGTCAGGGGAGGTTAACACCTAGCTGAGCTTGGCTGGTCTTGAAGCGGATATGCGACAAGGACTCAGAAAGTGCTGGGATCAGGGCAGATTACAGAGCAGTCTGAGGGTTGTTGATTCACCCAATTAACATTAATTGAGTCTCCAGTCTGGTTAAGCTCTGGCATATAGCTGTAAACAAGATAGAGCTCTGCTGGTGGTCTGGTAGAAGGCACAAGCCAACAGACTATTGCCATTATAACACAGGCTGAGAATCTGCAGTCCAGAAATTCAAAATCTGAAATGCTTCAGGATCTAAAACTTTTTGAATGTCACAGGTGGGAAATCCCCATCTAAACTCGTGTGACAGATTGAAGGCAAAATATAAGTGCACTAAAATACTACACAAAATTACCTTCAGACTAGTTGTAAAGGTGTGCAAGAAGCATGAATTAGTATTGTGTTTAGACTTAAGTCCCATCCATAAAATGACTCAGTGTGGTTATGCAAATATCCAAAATGCCCCCAAATTCAAAACCTGAAACCTGTTTCCAAGCATTATGGTTAAGGGATGCTCAATCTGTATAGTGAGACGAAGGCTCTGATGAGGCCTTCGTTGCTGTGTGTAGGGAGAGTCAGACGTGGCCATTTGGAGAACACAACACCCAGTGCATAACTCAAGGGAAACATGGGAGGCTGGCAGGTAAAGGTGGGGCTGTGAGTATTCCGGGCTGAGGACAAAACACACAAAGGCCAGGAGGCCAGAAGAGCCCTTAGGCTCAGATGAGGGCATGTTTGGTTGTGAGCAGAGTTGGGAAGTCATACGGTGGTGCCAGTGGGCAGACCTGGCTGGAGCAGAGAGTCTTGGGCCGCCATGTCCATGTCCCCTCCAGCTCTAACACCATAGCCTGGGATGACTTAATTTTGCTCTCTGATCCCTCAGGCTTCAACTCTTCAGGAAGGAGGAGCTGGAAACCCACACTAATCAGAGCCATCAGCACTGACCCTGGATTAAAAACATCTTGCTGTGCTTTATCTAACTGAAGGACTATAATCTGCAAGATGTTCACTTAACATATTTTTGCCTTCCAAATGGCTTTTACTTTTCACTAAATTGAAACTGCAGTACAATATATGTGAATGATTAGGTTGTATAATACATTCCAGCAAATTTAGATTAGGAATGATTATGACTTAAGTAAAATAGTTGAACACAATTCTTATTGCCATCTCTCTTTTCTCTTCCTTTTAGTGCTCTTGGAGGTGATTGAATGCAAGGAATGAATGACCCTGAGGAGAGCTGGGGTTGGCCAGGGCAGGGCAAGGTCTATCTCTGAGAGAAAGCCAAACAGGAAGTTCCAAGTCCGGAGATTGTGGAGAAGCAGGCAGGTTGGAGGCCAGTCCGAGATCTGCCACTTGTCAGCTCTGTGACCTCCCACAAGTTACGTAAATTCTGTGAGTCTTGGTTTCCATCAGGAAAATGGGGCTTTATTTATGCCTGGCTCATGGGATTGCTGTGGGGATGGAATGGAGTCAAGGGTCCGAGAGTATCACGGCTGACGACCCAGGGTGCTGATCAGACTTCGCATCTACCATTTACTAGAGCTGTGTAACCTGGGCCTTTTTGACTGACCCTCCCAGATCCCCAATTCCTAACCCTCCACATGGGAATAAGTGTACTTAGTTGTGGGTATCTTTCAAGACAGGCTTAACTGAGATTTTTTTCTTGCTAAAGCTTTGGAAAATGTAAGCTTCTGGGAAAGTAGGGGGGCCAGTGGAAGTGGGACTGGAGCCTACGGGGTTTCCTTCCCTGGTGGGCAACCTGGTATGGTGTGGAGCCTGAGTGGCGGAAGGGAAGGATAGGTACTCTGGGTGGAATTTCCCTTCGGAGTCCCAAGCCTTGCACCTGCCCTGAGCTATTTTGTATTTCACCCACAGGACTGAACACGTCTTAACAGTCTGTGTAATGCATATGTGTGTTAGGTTTTTATGTAGTCTGTCTCTGGGTTCAAAGGTAGGGAATGGATTCATTTTCTGATATCCCCAGATACCTGCTTCACAGCTGACCTGGTAGAAGGTGCACAGGAAAATATATGTCAAGTGAATGGATTTGAAAGCGAGGCTAGACTTCTGTCTCCTGGGAAAGCTCAGCTGAGACCAGGGAGTGGGGTAAACGGAAGGCATCAGTCATTTCTGCAGAAAGCTTGCAGCAGGGGGAGGAGAGAACAGCGGTTTGGGGTGTGGAGCCTGACACTCATTCTGCCACAGAGCCATAAGCTCTCGAGATTTTTCCCTAAACCCAGAGACAGCCACAACTTTCCTGTGTTTTCCTGTCCCTTCTTAGTGACCTAACAAAATGCCTCCCAATCGGATCAGTTACTGTCAGCCTGGAGCCACACCCATTGAGGTATCTGCCTCCTGTGGCGATGGCTGGAGACAATATTTCTTTTCATCATGACAACAGGGACAACAAATAAGATGACAGCAGATGCAGGGATCTCCAAGCCCTATGGAGCTGAAGGGGGCTGGGCTGGCCGCAGCATCTATGTGAGCTATCTCCCAGCCCCACTGCTAAGTATTTGAAAACCCCATGAAACAGCTACTTTTGTCCTGAGACAGAATATGGACGCTCAGAAAGGTTGAGTAGAGTTACTGTCCTTATCTGTAAGTTCTGCATTCAGATTCAACCAACTATAGATGGAAAATACTTTTAAAACCTTGTGTCCTGAATGCTTACAGATCTTTCTCTTGTCTATATTCTCCTTCATAACACAGCTGAACAATTTTTTACATAGTATTTACATTGTACTAGCTGTTTTTTTTTTTTTTTTCTTCCCGTATTTGGGACAGGGTCTATGGGTCTCACTATGTAGATTGGAATCATAGTGATTCTCTTTTTAGCCTCCCAAGTGCTGGGATCATGGGCACGTGCCATCATACACAGTCTCAATCACTGTCTAGCACACCCCAGGGGTGGGGCATCATGGCACACCAGGGATCAAGCTCCGGCCGCTGTGCTCTGCCTAAGCAGGCACTTTGGTCTGCTGAGCTATCAGGCTGGCCTTTAGCTGCTCTAATAATCTGACCTATATGGGAGGGTGTTTGTGTCAGTTATATGCAAATGTTACACCTTTTTATATAAAGCAGTAGCGTACCCACAGATTTTGGTATTCATAGGGGGAGTCCCAGGACCAATTCCTGACAGAGATCCGGGGATGATGGCAGTTGTGAATGGTCCCTCTGTTTAGTAGGTAATTGACAATGCTGGGGTAAGAAGCCCCCAGTCTTTGAAGCTGAAAGACAGTACTCAGCCCCAGCAGTGGACGTGTCCCTGTAGAGTGAGGGCGGTCCTTTCCTTCTGAGCCTCTGCTGCTCCAGTTTTCCCGAGCCACCAATGCCAGGAGATGTGCTCTACACTCCAGCCAACTTGATCCTGCTACCTGGTCTGCCCTTGACAGTGTCCCTACCCCCTGCCCCCAAGGCCCAGGCTTGGGCTGGACCTGTCCTGTGCCCTAGCTGCTGGCGAAGACCGTGTGTCAGTTGCCATATGAGTGCTGGTCCTTCTGTGGCTAGAATGGGGACAGGGTCCCCTCTGGACACCCACAGGAGCTGTGCATGACAGTCCCAGCCTTAACAATGACTCTGACTGATATTGCTGGGCATTATGGAGCCCTAAACTGAGGTCTATGGTTTTAGCTATTATTCTGTTCTGCCTCGTTCTCATTTGACGCAGGCTGTGGTTGTACTTAGGGCAGTTCTCTGCTTGGATAACATCCCCCCTTAATCCTATTTCAAGGACAACCCCAATTCCACATGTGGGCTGACTGACAAGTACAGGAGAACATTACCTCCTCTCTCTCTCTCTCTCTCTCTCTCTCTCTCTCTCTCTCTCTCTGTCTCTCTCTCATCACTTTGCAATGAAGAGGTCTCAGCTTGCCCTCACTCTCCTGGCCCCATAGGCCTAAAGATGGCTCCTGTTGGGTTGTTCAGCCTGCCCCTCAAGAGGCCTTAGGGCTTTGCTAACTTCTTGCAACTTCTAGAAACAGGCCATGGCAGGCAAACCTCTCCTTGGGCCGAGGTCAAACGGTCTAATTAGCCCACCTAATCCCACAGGTTGCTCCTGCAGGTGCTGCCCTCGGCCTGCTGCTGCTCACGGTGGGCACAGCAGAGCAAAGTGGGTCTTGTCCTAGGCCAGTGCAGGCTGGATGGAGGCAGAACAGCCTGTCCAGGAAGGTCACGTCTGCAGCTCGGTGAGTGACATCTCCATTTCAGCCTCAGTGAAGAGGTGACCAAAGCTGTGACTGGGGCCTGAGCTGTCCTGTGGGCCGCTGCCGCTGTGCTGGCAAGGAGGCTGGGACACAGCAGCACGGTGCCTCTGTCCTCAGAGACTCCTGTGACCCGCAGTCCAGCTGCACAGCGTGGCTCTCTTTGTGGGTGCTGGGTGCAGGTCTCCCTTCCCTTTTCTCCCTGCTTCTCCTCTCCTCATGATTTATCTGTCTGCTGTCTCATTTTACCCTGTTCCCCTGAGGACTTGTCTTATTAGCAAGTGATCTAAGGCACTTATGTGGCATTAAGACTCTAAAGTCTAGCAGTTGGCCTGATGTTTGTAACCAGCCGAGACCCAAGGGGGTGCATCTCGAGCAAGGTGATTCCTTAACCTACAGGCATACGTCCCCCCAAGGTGCAGCTCCTTGGGTTCTTGAAGGAGGACTGTGTATGCTGGGCAGGCCCCAAGTTGGCGGAATGTGGAGGGCATTATTGTGCATGCACAAAGAGAGACTGAGCCCTGAGGGGTTCTGTGACTCCTCACAGGCCTGTGGCTAGAGGACAGCAGAGCAGGGGAAGGGGGCGGGGGGGCTTTTCCTACATAGCCTGGGGTGTCCTAGCCCCCTTGTGCCCCAGCTTAACACCAGCTCTGGGGTCCTGGTCTTGTGAGGGTTTGAAGTGTCCCCCAAAGGCCATGTGCTAAAGGAGCCACTGGGAGGTAGCAGACCATTTAGGAAGTGGGGCCTAGGGGAAGGAGGGTGTGCCCTTGACCCTTGATGGGGATGTGGGACTGTGGTCCTGCCTTTGTCTCTGTCTTTCTTCTTGCCTTTTTCTGTCTTTCTCTCTTTTGAGGTGTTTTTCTCTTTCTCTCCCTCTCCTTCTTTCCCCCTTCCCCTCTCTCTCCTTCTCTACCTTTCTAGCTCTCCCCCTCTCCTTCTTTTCCTCTCTCTTTCCCCATCCCTCTCTCCCTCTC